>JASWJB010000431.1:0-30096 GCA_032433595.1 Conoideocrella luteorostrata
AAAAAAAAAAAAACGCTGGCTGGCTGGCTAGCTTCGAGTGAATCATGTCTGTGTTTTTTCCAGAACCATCCCCACGTGTTGGCAGTCTTGGGATGGTCTGAGTGCCTGGCTGGCTGCTCGTGTTGGGTTGGGTGGTGTGATAATCTCGACTTGTAGCTCGTCTCCGGCTGTAACGCACGTGTGAGATTGGCATAGAGATGCTAGTTAATTATTGACAACCTGTCTGATGATAGCTATGTCGTGGGCTCGATTTTCTCTCTGTGCCTAAAATAGTCTGTGAATTGTGAATTTGCCAATCCGACGTTGGCGACTCTGCACTCCGTGCACAATCAGAGAGCACCGTGGGTTTCCAATCTGGCAATCAGTACCGGCAGTCTGGATGACGACGGCGCCTGCAGGTCGGGTGCACAGGTAGGCATGCTGTATGTTGTGTACTCCGCATTGCATATTGCACATGGTTACGAATTACAGCCTCACTTCAGTTAATTGTCAAACTCTCTTAATCGCGATCTGGCCTTGGCCACCTCAGTATGCGGTCATCGCACAGACGCGGGTACGAAATCCTAACCCCCCTTCCCCTTCCGCTAAACCGACTTCTTACTCCAATGGCACAGTTGCCGCTTTCTGCAGCTAGATCGACTTATGAACATGACTCTCTCATGTAATTTGACCTGTAACTAATGCTTTCGGTCTGGCTCCCGGTACCCCAACGCCAAAAACATTCGGGGTCAAGCCACTCGTATGTATCCTAGACAGGAACAGAGACCCCGCTGAAGGAGCTATTCTCCATATTGCCCGCACGAACGGATGGCGCTCGTGCAAGCAGATCCGAGGGCAATTGAGTAATTAGTCAATAACAGGGCACATAGGAGCAAGGAAATCGCAGGCAAATCCGGGGCTCATCACCCCGGATTCCATTCCTTGTTCCCTTGACAAGATCCAATCTGGGGTCAACTAGTCATGTGTAGTGGGCTTTGTCGGAATTAACGGATGCAGGTATCAGGCCAGCAGGGCAAGCGTCCTGTGATTTCGTAAGGATCCAATCTTTTTTTCCATGTAAGCCATCTTTTGTGCGATGCTAAGAACTCCTCATTTTTGCAGGTCATGCATGTCACGGGGCTGGTGATTTCAACAGGGCAGTAGCAGCTAATTACGCCAGGCATCACTGCCGCCGCCATCAGGTTTCGTGTGTTTTTCTTCTTGTTTTTTGCCGGCGACCTGTTTGTGGCCAACTAGTACCGAAAGCACCGCCCATCACCGGGCGTTCTGATGGCCGGGAAGAGTGTCTGCCGCACGCTGGTTATTGGCGTCCAAGATGGTAGAAGCGTGGGGTTAATTGAAAGCTTAGATCTCATGTGATGGATGGATTTAGCTAGCAAACTGGAAAACCCGAATCTACCAAAAAACCTGGGGAAGTTGATGATGGATGACGCCATGGAATGCCTAGTATCGCGGCTACTGTACAGTAGCGCCCCGCTAGGCACTCCAATTTATGCTAATTTGTGTATCGATCATCCGGTTTCAAGGGATTGGTGTGTCGGAACGGAAATAAGCCGCTGTGCGAGCCTTGAGCTGTAGAAACCGGATGGGGGAGCTGCATCGATTTCTAAGAATGTACGGAGTAGTGTATGTTCGCATCGGCGATGTGAGGAATACTTCGTGGAGGGAATGCGGTGTCACGGCTACGTTTGCTGCTAGAATTGCCGAGATCCAATCCACTACACGAGACATTTGCTCCAACTCAAGGGTATGAAAAGACTCTGTGTGAGATGCAGCCCACATGATGCTCTGGCACAATGGGTTTGGGTCTTACTTGGAACAGAGACCTAATGTGCCTTGCTACATTGAGCTAGTTATTGCATGCTCCACAGCGGTAGTTTAGGTATTTCCAAATTCAAGACGTCTAAGAAGTCGACGTCGAGTGTCGAGTGGTCACCTTATCTCCGCAAGAGATATCGTACCCTGCCAAAACTGTGTGCAATCCTTGGTTGGCAGGATGCCACTGGCAATCTATGCCAAGTCAAACCAGATACAGGTGTTATTTGAGGAGGGGTTTCCCGTTCTGCGTCTTGGAGAAGCCGTATTTGGGCCGTAGTTCAGTCGGGAGCCTAGTTTGATGACGCCGGCAGCTGTCGTTACACGAGTTCACAGTAGCATCGCGCAAACACACCAGCAACGATCCATGACAAATAATCCCTTGGGAGGCGCTAATGCTTGATGATGCTTGTCCGACGCGGATTGCCGACTGCCATTGGAGTTACCTTGATACGGCATCCGGAGCGCTTGCAGCATTCGGGGGGGGGGCAAGGGCAGAGATAATATCCGCTTCGTTGTGACGTGGGGCTGTCGGGGGTTGGCCGCCGCCTGGTGAGTAATCTGAAAGTATTTTGCGCCAAGCCTTCCCCTTGGTATTTTAGTTGTGTTGTTTCGGGGAAGGCCATGTTGTAGCTAATACGTAGTATGTATGGCTCGCCGAGGCTCCGAAGGCTTGTGTTGTTGCCTGTAAATTACCGGCCGCAAACTCCTCATTCCCCAGCCGCCTTCTCTCGCCGTGAAGTACTGACCGGCGAAATATCGTATCCGCGGCCCTTGCGGAGTATACCAGTAGGGAATACTTTTCAGGGAGAGAATCTCGACGCTTTGCCAAATGGGAATGATCATCTGCATGCACGATCGATGATGAATCTCATCTGCGAGGTAGAGTGCCAAGAACAACCATGGTGATAGAGTAGTGCAGACACCGCAGCAGCGTGCCAGCGGGCCCTTGCCGGACGCTAGGTAGTTAGTTGAAGCTCTTCCCAACAAGTTCCAGGAAATAGCAATTTTGGTGCTCCGTATGAGCAACTGAATCAACGAATAGAGCGGATGAAGTACGAGGTGTGCCGCGCGAGTCAATCACCGGAGGGAAATCCTGGAAAGTGGACTCGTGGTTGAAAATTCCAGACAACAGAGCCAGGGCCAGAGGATCCCTGGGGGCGGCAGAGGAGCATCTCTACCAAACGAAAACAACGAAAGGCCCGATGAAATAATCCATGGCAATAGTGATTCGGGATCGCCCCCAACCAGACCTTGGTACGGAGCATGTAGTCAGTAGTTACATACTGTATATCTCCGTACTCCGTGGCTACTACGGAGTAGTATAACCACAATGGAACACGGCCAAACCAGAGAAATATTGTGAAATATGCCCGCCGGGCCCACGCGCGCCATAGGAATCCGGCGGTTTTTCTTTTGCTGTGCCGTGCAAATGGCGACAACATTGCGAGAGTGGACGGCGAAGTGCGAAGGCCCTGGGCTGGCTTTTGGTGGCTCTGGCTCTAGCCGCATCGTGGCCTGCAAATACTAGTACATGGCACATTCTGAAGCACTATGCTCGGTACTGTGTGCTCCGTACCACGCACTCCGTACCCTCCAATGGGACATTGCCCGTACCAGAGAGACCGCAGCTGCCCCCCTTCCCCCCCCCCCATCCCTCCAGTCCGGCACTAAAGACGCGCCAACCCGCTGCAACAACGACCCAAGGTGCAGGGGCATGCATTGCACGGCACGGCGGACCAGGCGGACCAGGCGGACCAGGCAGGCACCTTGTGCGCAAGTGATTCTGCACACGCTACCAAGGTGCCCCAATCTGGACAGCTCCCCCGCTGGTCGGTGCCGGCGATCGGCACGGCCATGGGGGTGGTGGGATGGCGAGAGTGTTGGCGGCGTTGTGTCGTCGGCGTCGGGGGTGTCGCATGTAGTTTTAGGATCTTGGCAACTTGGCTACTCTGAAGCACGGAATGGAGTACAAAGTATGGGGTCTGGCGGCTAGAGTGTACTGTCCCGGTACGTACGGAGCACCCCTAATTGACGTTATGGGGTCTGATTTTCGGTTTCTGGTACCGAATTTCACGTAATGTATTGTGTTGTAATGGGCTGTACTCGATACGAGAACAAACTCGCAAACCTCCACACCCCGTGGACGGACCTATAGTGTTATCGCGCGTCGCAGGTCTGTCCTCCCCCAACAAAGGCAAAGTCCGTGAGGGCTGTCTTTGTCTCTTTGTCTTCTGGCGCTAGACGAGAGGGAAGAGGAAAGAGTAGCAGAGCTACCCTGGTTGATCGTCTGGCCTAAAGACAGGGTGGGAATCTCATGCAGTTGTTTACGTCGAGCTATAACTCAAGAGTACGGAGTACACAGGTGACAGTCATGTAGCAGCACACACATTCCATGTCTCGGCCCCGGCCCATACAACACTTCTTACTGCTGGGCTTTAGCTACTCCATATTTTCCCCATGGCATGGCCGTCTCAGACCGTCCCGTTTTTGAGTCTGTCTGCCATTCGGACGGCAAGCTTGTCGTTTACAGAGCACGGCGTAGCTATAAGAAACAAAGACCCTCCCCCACCCTCTTTTGAAAGCTCCCCCCGAGCTTTCTCTTTGCTGTGCTGTGGTTCTCTACTGTGGGACTGAATAAAAATAAAAAAAGGCGAATTCCAGTACGACCCCTTCAAACGTATATAGGACAAGCTTGGGTTGTCTCCCAGTTCTTCGCTACAACAATGGCTACCGACAATACTCACCATCCCACCACCTCGTTGGAAAAGGAGCCCAACGGCGTTAATGGCGCTCACACCCGTCATAATCATCATAACCACACCCACGACTACTCTCAGATGACTTCCGGTTTTGCTGCTGCCGAAGGTGGCTCCTTAAACCCCGGCCTGTGGAAGCCGTATGAACACCGAAAGCTCGCCAACCCAGCTCCTCTCGGCCTCTGCGCTTTCGCCCTGACTACTTTCGTGCTGTCCGCCGTGAACACGCATACCCGTGGAGTCACTGTGCCCAATATTGCCGTTCCTCTAGCTTTCGGTTATGGCGGTCTTGTCCAGCTATTGGCTGGCATGTGGTGAGTGCTGGGCACGATGAGCAAACTTGGCCATTTCCCCTCCAAACAAAGAGTTGGATGAAATATTAAAAATAAAAAATAAAAATGCAGCTGCAACATGGAAACAAATACTGACCACCAGTATCTAGGGAAATGGCCTGTGGCAACACCTTTGGTGCTACTGCTCTGTCCTCATATGGCGGCTTCTGGATCTCCTATGCCATCCTCCTGACTCCTAACTGGGGCATCACCGCAAAAACCGGACCGTACATGGGAAATGACGCCAGTGTACTCGGTTTCTTCCTCACCGGCTGGTTCATCTTCACCACCCTCTTGGTTCTGTGCACTCTCCGATCGACCGTCATGTTCTTCTTGCTCTTCTTCACCCTCGACCTCGCCTTCTTGTTCCTAGCCTGCGAGCAATATGCCCTTGATATGAAAAACGAGACTGCTGCTGTGGCTCTCCAGAAGACGGGTGGCGTGTTTGGATTTCTTGCCGCCTTTCTCGCCTGGTACAATGCTTTGGCTGGTCTCATGGACAGCAGGTTCGTACAATCCCCGTATTCCGTTTGGAGGATACCCACCCGGCTGGGCGGCGTTGGCTATTACTGTATTATATCTTTTGCTAACTTGAGTCAACTCCACAGCAACTCCTTCTTCCAAGTCCCCGTTTTCCACTTCCCGTGGTCTGATAAGGGCCGCGCGGATCGCAAGAAGAGCGAGCGTGCTCAGGCTTAGAGAAATCGATACGCCACAATCACCCCCGCGCTTAACTGCGTCTATTGGATCCAAACAGCAGCGGCACCCGTTGATAATGAATGGGAAGTTATGATACCACTTGGGATGGAAAATGTCGCTTGCGAAGTTTTGCTTTTCTGTTTAGTGTACGCGAGCTGGCTTACAACGGATTGGATTATGCTTCGTCGTGGTGAGACTTTATTTGGCTTAGTCTCACTGTAACGCCTCTACGCTACCTCAGGGCGCGGTCTATGTATTACACAATTTAATAACTACCTGGTTATACTTCTTTGGGGAGACATCACCCTACAATTTTTGGAGGCCACTTGGTCTTGGCGTGCTGGCGTGTGTTCTCAACCAATGCCGCTGACGACTGTACGGAGCAGCTAAAACGGATCATCAGGTGATATTATTCCATATGCCGCAGGGCCGCTTTCCGCGTATTGCGACGAGATCAGTCTGGAAATTGGCTTGAGACTGTGGGAAAAGACATATCATAGGAGGCTGGCGGTCGCCGGGCTGGCATGAAGTAGTTGTTACTGGTCTCACGGCAAGCAGCGAAGCAGCGATGCATCCACCCAGATCGCTTAGATCCGGTAGTACGGAGTTTGAATGAGGCGGCTTTTACACTCGCGGTTCCTAATGACATCCCCACCACATAGCCGCCCCTGCATGTATGGAGAAGAAAAACAATACCCTTCTTTCTCTTCTCACATGACTGATTCAGCAACGGTCCGTAGCGAAGTCCAAACGGGCAGAGCCAGCCTGCAGCAGGTTGACCTCGTCGGCGGTCTCCGAGGAGAAGTGACCAGGATCACTATAGCGGCTACCACCAGCCCACATAACTCATTACAAGGCCCCATCCAGTGGCGGGTGCACCAAGGTCACAAATTTTTGCAGTCTGATGGCTTCATGGGGCTTCGGACTCGCCAGGTGATAAGTATGAGCAGTTTCCATCCCGTCTTGCGGCTGGAACGGCGCTCGTTAAAACCATTTACGGGCCGGTGACGTTGGTGTTCAGGCTGAAGCCACCCGGCGGCGGCGCTCCGTCACCAAATATTCCTGAGCGACCCACAGTTCTCCGAAGTGGTCGGCTCAATCCATTCTTCAGTTCGATATTACTGGTGGACCTTGCTTCATCCGCCGAGAGCGGACCAGCCAAGCCGCCGCAAAAGTTTGGACAATCTAGAAACAGGTTAACTAATTAATGCCCAGGAAACAGGATAAGTGACTACACGTGACTATCAGGACGATCTGTAACCTTCTCAAAGCGGCATACGCAATATCCATGAAAGTGGCAGAGAGAGCCGTTCTGATCTGCCGATGTCTCATACTAATAGTTAGTTAACCGGTCGCTACGGAGTAGAGGAGGGGATGGCTGTTTTTTATTCCCGACTGTCATTTCCGTCAGCTTGTCCAGTCAGGATTGGCAGTCGACGGCCAAAAAGTGGTTCTAAAGCGCCATCTTGGTCCGGCGGATTTTTTAGCGGATTTTCTTTGTAAGAGAAGCGGGAAGCGTATTGTGCGAAGTGCCCAGTCATGAGTCGTTGCTCTCGAACCGAGTTGCTTATTTGCTTTCTCTCTCTCTTCTTCTACTTCCCAAGACGCCTATCAATCTTCGTCGGTAACTTGTCTACATCTCGCTCCTAGCTTTGCCTGTTAGGAGGATATAGCATGTGTTGCTGGCAGCCTTGAAGGACGGGAAAGGCAGTGCTGCTCATCAAATATGGCATCCGCGGGAGAACCGTTACCGTCATCGGCGGAACAGGCTCTCAACCGAGGCAATCCCACACCCGAGATACTTCATAACCACAACGAGTCACAAGGAACTGCCAGCCCAGAAAAAGACGGCCTTCCATCCACGATAGAAGCACAGAATACTCCTACGGCCAATCATGCCCCCCCTCCGCCTCCAAATGGAGGATACGGTTGGGTTTGTGCAGCTTGTGTCTCTCTGGTGAATGCGCACACATGGGGTCTCAACTCAAGTTATGGTGTTTTCCTCGCCCATTACCTTGCGAACAATACATTTCCCGGTGCAACTGCGCTCGAGTATGCCTTTGTAGGTTCCCTGAGTATCAGCTGTGCTCTTATCGTGTCACCCATCGCAACTATTTGCGTTAGAGAATTGGGGACCAAGCCCACCATGTTTGCTGGCGTTATCATGGAAACTGTTAGTCTTATTTGCGCCAGCTTTGCAAATAAAATCTGGCATCTCTTCCTAACCCAAGGCGTACTCTTCGGCTTCGGCATGGGATTCCTGTTCACGCCCTCTGTTGGAATTGTGCCACAGTGGTTCAGCACCAAGCGCTCTCTAGCCAACGGCTTTTCTGCTTGCGGCTCAGGCCTTGGAGGCTTGCTGTACTCGTTTGCATCTGGAGCCATGATCCGAAACCTAGGCCTGGAGTGGGCGTTCCGAATCTTGGGAATACTTGCCTTTGTTGTTAATACTGCCTGCATCCTACTCATCAAGGACCGAAATAAAATTATCGGATCCAGCCAGTTGGCGTTCGACACAACGCTTCTGAAGCGGCCAGAATTTCTACTACTCCTTGGCTTTGGTTGGTTCAGCATGCTTGGCTATGTCGTACTCATCTTCAGTTTGGCTAATTACGCCAACGAGATTGGGCTCGGGGCACCAGAGGCTGCTCTGATCAGCGCGTTTTTTAACCTTGGCCAAGGAGTTGGTCGCCCCCTCGTTGGATACTTCAGTGATCGTACTGGTCGTATAAACATGTCTGGGTTTATGACATTCCTGACTGGTCTGTTTGCCTTGGTCATATGGATCAACGCAAAGGCATACGGCGTCCTTATCTTTTTCGCAATTATTTGCGGCAGTGTTGCGGGGACATTCTGGACCACCATTGGACCGGTTACAGCTGAAGTCGTAGGCCTCAGAAATGTGCCTTCGGGGCTGTGTCTCACATGGCTCATCATCGCGATGCCGTGTCTCTTCAGTGAACCCATTGCTCTGCAGATCGTCCAAGGCACAGGAAGCTATCTGGGTACGCAGCTGTTCACTGGATTGATGTATATTGCCGCAGCCATTTGTCTCATTGCCGTGCGAGGCTGGAAGATTGGTGAAGTGGACGAAATAGCTCGAACACTCAACGAATCTCCAGATAACATTGACCGGGTTAAAGTCGAGAACAATGAGGAATTGACTCGGGCTGGAAGGAAAGCTGGCAGAAAGAGGATAGTGGCTGACTGCTGCCGACTCGAAAGGGTTTGAGTTGGATATCGAGATATGAGGGGAAAAGAGATTAGTTGTTATGAACGGCATCAAAACGCATGCGCATATTTCTCACGGCGTTAAGGTAGCATATGAAAGTGGGACCGTCTGGTCGGAATGTGTTTTTAAACGGGTAGCATACGGAGTAGCTATTATAAAATGTGATGAATAGTGTGTGCCGCCGTGGCTTTTGTATCGTTATAATCTCGCTTAGTCACATGTCGGATATATTTGGCCGAGAATAGGAGTGCAGCAGGTTGTGTTGCATGTACCGCATACTCCAAACTTGAAGCATAAACTGAGCAGGAACGATGGAATGAGTGAAAAGGCCATACTTATGGAGGCTGACGTATTGAATGTACAGGACACGGGTTTAAGGCAGTACAAAAAAAAGCAACATGAGCATTTTTTATCATGCCCAAGTTGTGGCCGTACCCAGGAAAGTTGATGCCTGCAGCGGAGTATTATGTACGGAGTAGTTACAGGGTAAAGGAGTACGGCACTGGAGGCGGGCCGCCGCTTCAACCTTCCCCGGCTGTGATTGCCCACATTGTCGAGCACGTGAACTGGCGTTTGCTCCAGCACCCTGTCGCGCGCCGCCCCGCCAAAGTTCACGCATCACTCTCCAACATCGAGGAGGTGCTGCCCAATGGGTTGAGAGGGCAGCATCACATAATTAAATGAATAATCTTTCGTCATGAGCATGAACACTCTCTTTGAGCCTCTGAAATGTGGCTTCTAGAAAGCAAAGATACCTTTGATGGTTAGTAGTGAATCACTGAGCAATACTTTTAGAGCTAGCTAAAAAATCTCAAGGCCGGCGCATGTGGCTTCGGCCTGGCAAGACATACCTTTTTGGACGGACAGCATCAGAGCGTGAGACTCATCATCATCCATCACCTCGCCGCTAATTCAGACGCTGACCTCGGGATACATTAGCCGGCCAGCTGGCAATATCTCACTCTACCATATCCCGAAAGCACCTGACCATTACGGTTGAAAGCGTCGAGGATGGGCGTGCACACCATTTGACTAGCCGGTCGAAGATTACCGTCGAGGACCTAGCTACCAAGATAGGCACGACAGTCAACGGGCAGAAGATACGAGGTAGCAAGTATGCCGCTAATGGCGAAGACCTAGAAGTCACTATGGGCAAATGCCCAAGCAAATTTAGGTGTGCAGCTTTGGTTTACTCGCAAACAAGTGGACTGCTGACGGCTATGATAGGATAACGTGGCTCCCGGTTGTTTTCACATTCTCGTTCACCAACAAAGAGCTTCAGGCCGACCCCTTGACGAAACTAAGACAACAGTTTGAGCAACTCGACATCAAGCTGTTAACCGATTATAACACTGAACATACTACCCATGTGATTTCAAGGAAGCGCAACACAGCCAAGGGGCTCCAAGCCTTAATAAATGGGAAATATGTTGTCACGGAAACTTTTTTGGATACAATCTTGCAAGGGACGGCGGCTGCAAAGCAATCAGAGGCAAGTGCCTTGGAGCAAGACTTCGGCCAATATTGGCCAGATGCTTTGGAGCACCTCCCCCCTCGAGGTGGCGAGCCGGTGCAGCATCCGGATTCCATATACACGCCAGACCCGGACAGAAAAGACGTCTTTGACGGGTATACATTTATATTTTACGACAAGACTCAGTACAGTAACTTGATGGCTCCGATAACGAATGGTGTAGGGAAGGCAATGCTTCAAGTTATCACACCAAATGAAACTCAAGTAGATGATTTTGTGCGCTACGTGAAAGATGTGGCGGGTGAAAAGGGTCTCGAGTCCTTCGACGACGGAAGCCAAGGCAAAGGTGTTGTTCTCGTCAGATACTTACCAGCTAAAGGAGACCACATCAACTGGTATGCCGATTTCATCACTGCGGTGTCGCTTCGACTTGATCACAGACCCATAGAACAAAACGAATTCTTGGAGGCTATTTTGATCAAAGACGCTAGCATATTGCGAAGGGCTCTTCAAGCGGAATCAACAGGCGGCAGCCAGGTGCCGGCAAGGGCCAGGCGTTCATCGGCTGAGAGTTTTGAGAGTGAGCAACGCGAGCAACGCGAGCAACGTGAGCCACAAGTAGAGGAACTACCACATACGAGAAGAAATAGAGTCCGGCGGCCGTTCAAACGAAGATTTGCGGGCTTTGACGACGAAGCAGATGTTGATATGGATGAACCACCTCCGCCCTCGAAAACACAGGACTCTGCACCGAACCGCATGCAAGAAGATGAAGGCGGCCTATTTGTATCACAAGCGCCTGATGAACCTGCATCGCAGCCCATCTCAGATACACACGACTCCTCGTCCAGAAAAAGACGAGCATCTATCGAAGACAGTCTCATGGACGGCATGGCCCCCGCAGCAGCCAGATTTAAACGACAACGATTAGAAAGTGGTGTAGAATTTGCATCTCCGTCACCAGAACCCGAGCAACCTACAGAAGCCACAACCAAGATCAAAAAGGAGAAAATGGATGTATTAGCCATGGCAGCCCGCCACCGTGAAGAGGAAGAAGCACGAGCTCGCGCGGAGCGAGAAGATCTAGCCAACCTCCCTGACGACATTGACCTCGCAGAAATCCGACGCCTCAACATTGTTGAAGAAATAGAAGTCCGGTTGCCTAACCGCGAAGGTGGAACCAGAGATCAGGACGCCGCGGCCAGCAGATGGGACCCCAGGTGGAACGGCATCAAGAACTTCAAGAAATTCAGAAGAAGAGGCGCAGTAATAGGCAGACAGCCCATCAGGACGATTGTTCCACTACAGGAAGCCAAAGCAAAGGAATACGGAATAGGCGACAAGTACTGGCTGGAGGATGAGGGCACGGACCGGAATAAATCTACTGCGAGTCATCAGTCTGGTCAGAACACGCAAGACTCATTGACTTCCACAGGGGAAGTATCAGTAAGAAAGCGCGCTACACAAGTCGTCGTTTCGGAAAGCGAAGAGGAAGATGTGCACAGCGGAAGACGAATTGGCCCTACTGGAACAAGTAGCACGAAGATTACGGCTACTCCATCTCAGATCAATTCGACAGCATTGTCGTCAAGACAGAGCAAGAGACCTTTGCCGTCTGACACTCCTTCGGGAACAAAACCCAAGCGGCCGAGGACAGCATTACGAGCTATCGAGGTTCTAGATAGTGATGAGAGCGAGGATGAGCTCAAGTTTAAATTTGGCAAGCGACGGTGAACGTTGGCGCTTTCGACAGTCAAAACTGACCATTCATTCTTATTAAACTCTATTTTCAATCACGGGGTATCTCGTCTAGTATATAGTGTACCTTCGGCGCGGGTTTGTTCATCCTGACCCGCACAATCGTGTGGAATAATATGGGTGAAAATATGATCCGCTCAACATGCCGTGTCTATTTAATCCATCTTCTCCATCTCGCTCTCCTGCGCTTCCCCCTGGGGCTCTGGTACCAACACACCAATTAGGCATGCAAAGAGCATAGTCTCATAGTTAACCCATGGGTGAACTTCACCGAAGAGCTTGGTACCGTCTTTCGCGGCCCCTCTCATAAGCTCCGGGATGCCACCGGGGTGAAATTTGGCATACGGGGTAATATTATACACTTTCCCATTCAATGCCATCCAAGCATCTTTGCCCTTTCGGCCCGTTTGCTTCTTCAACATGGACGGTGTTACCTGCAAATACTTGGAAGAGGCTACACCCCGGAGATCCGAGGAAGGGCCAGATATGCGCGCCCAGTCCAACGGGGAATGGCCAGGCTCCAAGGTGACTTGCCGGCTTGGCTTCTGTGGTTTAGAGGAGTGAGTCGGAGGAGGAGCAAGGCCCCCAGCAGAAAGGTTTTTTGGACCACGATCAGGGGCCGGCCCGCGAGCACGTTGGGCAGAGTTAAGAGCTGGAAACTGAGGGAGAGTAGGCAGCCGGCCGGCCGGAGGCTGTTGTCGCGACATCGGAAGCGGAGGGGGCATCATGGATGAAGATGGCTTGGGCAAAGGGGGTAAATCTGCCGATAATGAAAAACTTGGGATGTCTTGGGGTGGTGTAGCTGCTATAGCTTTTGGCGTAGTTGGACTATCAGGCTCTTCGATCTTGGGCGGTTGAACGGTTGGTGGAGGTGGAGGGGGCATGGCACTTGCATCCGCTCGGTTCTTCAACTCGGAAGGCGTCGTCATGGATTTCGCGAACCCGTTGGATAAGGTGCTTGTGCCCTTTTTAGAGGCACCTTTCTCTTGAATTCTCGGCGCGACATGTTCGTTATTGCGTCCATCATCGCTGCGCTGCGTCTTCTCCCGTTCTGATAAACCATCTGTGAATGCCCCTCCAAACTCCCGCCACGGAAATAGTCTCTGCGCCAGCCAGTTGGGAGGTCGGATTATTACGTAGACAACCGAGGCAACTATGAGAGAGATGCCCAAGAGGCCCATAGTTGTAGTGGAACAGGCGCGCGCGAGGAGGGTGAAAGAAAAACCGACGGTAGCGATTCAGACTTGACGGTGGGAAGTTTGGGTGGCCAAACCTGGAGGCATGTGGTTGTTGGCTGCAGTGGAAGCCATGCCAGCCACGGCCAGCGGGTTGGCGACTCGGCAGGCGGCGGATGTGTCGGGGCAAAGCCAACGAGCACACAAGGCTGTTACGGAGTAGATATGTGGCATACACGGCGGGGCTCGACGGGAGGCTCGTGGCTGCATCTGCCTGTCTTTGGCATGTCTCTGGCATGTCTCTGGCATCTCCGGGCTAGCGGCAGTTAGCGTGGGCGGACTGTGGCGACGCGACGGAAGTAAACAAAACAGTCATCAAATGAGTCCGGGGTGCTGCAATATGACGTCCATGCATAATCAAAATACGGTTCATGCAGGAAAGAATCCTCAATGAATAAACTCGAACTACTGGCGCGCCTGTCAAAACTTTGTGAAGTGAAGACTGACCCATATTAATCTCTGCTGCGTGGTCCGTCGCAAGGTCAAGTTGATCTTTGCGTCCTCCTCAAACATGCTTTTGTTTGAACCAGTATCAACACCGCTCCAACGGCAAGCTCCCTTTCTAGTCGACTCTACTGGTTTTATAGCGCCTTCTCTACTCCGTACTTTATACTTGGTCTCCGTGTAGCCAGACACCCAGACTAGCTTGACTGGGTGCACAAGGTCTCAATTCTGTCCAGCTACCAGGCGCTAGGCCCGACGCTTGACATCCCGGCGGCCCCCTAATTTGCTGCCGCAACCTTCAACCTCGGGCCTCAACTGTTCCAACTCACTCTCCTTGAGCCAGTCTGGTTCAATGTTTACGAAACACAACTCCGGTGCGTGGTCGAGCAATGCGACGCCTCGACTTTTCATCTAGCTGTAAAACCACCAAGTCCACAACCTCGAGTTCCGCGTCCTCAGCTTCTGCTCGAGCTTCGATAACGCCCGCTGCTGTACCTCCTGTTCGTGGCACCAGACGCATATCCACGACAACGGTTTCCACGAAACCGCCCCGCCAGTCGGTGGACGGCAGTCACAGCAAACGAAGTAGCACTACCACCATCACCACCACCACCACCACCAGCAAAACCAGCGCAACGACTGCTGCTGCTGCTAGCAACAACAGGCAGTGGAGGTCCTCGACACTGGCAAGGACGAAGCCGCCGCCGCAGCCGCCGCCGCCGCCGCAACGACAGCGACAACCTGTGCTCTTGTCACGCCACCACAGTGCTTTTAGGCCCCCCACCACCCACAGAGGTGGCAGCACCACCACCTTCACTGGCACCACCACGGTTGCCACTGCTGGTGCGTCCCGTGCGCCGTCGCGTCCTCAACACCACAAACAATATGTTGCTTCTGTAACGATCAAGACGCACTCATCTCGTCCGAGCGTTTCGAATATGCCTGTCGGCGACCGGCCACGACAGCCTCAGCTCAGCGCTGCTGCGGCTCGATCCATCAACCGAACCCCTCTAACCCCTAAGATCGCGGCCAAGGGACCCCCTGTGACTCCTTTGACAAGACGGCCTCAGTCCTCGACACCCGTGCTTGCGAACAACCCAGCTATCCGGGATGACGTTTCTTCGCCCGTCAATGCCTTTCTAGCTAATATCACGCCGCGCTCTGGTCAGCGGCAGACCCGCGTCGATAGTGCTAATTCCACCCCGACCATCACCCCGAACAATGAGAGAGCAAGTGATCACTGGGAAAGCAACAACCCCAGCCGCCTGGGCTTGGCCACATCGCCGCTTGCCAATGACATACCCAGACAGACAGTATCACAAATAGATCTAACTACCGACTCCAACGACTCGAGCAAGTTCTTTTATGCGAGCGATGCCAAATCAAACCAACCTGGTCCTCCACAACGGCCTGCGTCAGTGCCGCAGAAAGGCCCCAACACCTTCTTCTATGCGAATGGGACTACAGTAGAAGGCCGGCGTGATATCAGTCCACCTTCTAATTCTGCAACTAATCCTTTGCCGAGCCCGAACCTGGAGTCTGCGACAACAAAGTTCTTCTTTGCTAATGGCGCCCCTGACATGTCACTGCGACCCAGCCTTGTGCCATCTGGTTCAGGGTCGGCAGTGTCATGTAATTCTAGAATGGGTCCCTCACGGCCCTTGAGGAGCAATTCCAATACCGGACCTGTTGGTCCAGCGCAAAGACCGGCATCGCCAATCAAGTCAGCTTCGATACTGACTGCTCAGACTCTGCGAAATACGACCACATCGCCGACGTCGCCGAAACGCAATTCTTTGGTATCCTCTCCTCCAACATCGCAACAGCAAACGTCCTCGGTGTCCCAACAAAGAGTGAGCATTGATGCGACCCCAAGGGAGATGGGTGGTCATAAGAGGACCGGAAGTGCAGCTACCAAAGAGCCTTTGACTTTTGCTAGGTTCGCTACGTCTCCTGGCCCATCAGAAACGACATCTCAATCCCCGCCTTTGAGTCCTGGACTGTCAAAGCCTGCTATGACAATGGCCTCAATACTACAGGCTGCCGAGGACTTAAGAGAAGATGACGAATCAAGAGATGGAGATGTTCAGTCTGAAATTCACAGTCCTACCAAATCATCGCACATCAATGACTCAGTCAATGAACTAGTCGCCAACGCACGCCGAGAGCGCAAGGTTCAGGATCTTGAAATCACAAACGCCTCTCTGGAGGCCATAAATCGCACCCTTGAGAGACAGCTCCGCAAACAAACAGCTGAGCTCCGACGATACCGCCGACTCTCCAGGTCGGGCGCCCTGTCGGCAGCATCTAGCCGGGTAACATCTTTGGCCTTGACTGAGCCACCCACAGATATGTCTGATGTTGCGGAAGAGGACGAAACAGGGTTCGAAGAAGATGAAGACATGGATTCAATGTATGACTCCGACCTATCTAGCGACGCCAGCATGAATACGGAGGATATCCTCCTTCCAGGCGCCAAAATCGAGGCTCGAAGGAGACGAGACGAAAAGCGGCTGCACTTGGACTTGACCAAACACCAGGAGTTGCTCATTGATAGTCAAAAGATGAACCAGAGCCTGAAACGATGTCTGGACTTTACGGAAACGTTAATCAAAGAGGGACAGAAGGCGCTTAACTACCATGTACGAGTCTCTGACATTAAACTTGGTGGACGAGTTCTTGCACCATCAGACGAGGAGGAAGACGCCGTATCGTTCCAGGAGAAAGACACAACCATACGAACTGACGACCCAGGACTAGAGCCACCTTGGCCAAAGAGTAGCCAAGACCGGGACAGCGGGATTGAGCTACCCCCTGAAGGCACCTAACTGTCAGTATACCTCCATGATGAACAACTCGAGGCTGAAGTCGATCTCTGGCGCAACACATTCTAAACTATCACTACTCACTCAATACTTTCTTTTCGCTGGATTATCACTCATTCTCAATTATGTGTTTTATTCAAAATAGTCGTTGTGCACGCGGATGGTCGCAGCACAAAAGGGAGCATCACGGCAATCATTCAACGGCGCAGGAACTTGGACTAACCCGGCGTTTTCGAGCACATCATTGTTTTGCGAATTTGACTTTACCTACATTCCATTTTTTCTTTCACCTTGTCATAATCACGAAGGCTCCATATCTACCACATGTTTCACACCTTATAAAGCAACGTACATCTTGAGAGTCGACCACCACGGACCTCACCAACTGGCGTCCAACTGCTATTACCCTCCATATTATAACCAACGCCATCGTGTGCTTGCTTCTCTTTACATACCGGTCATTCTGTGGCAGCTCGTCATTTTTCAAATTCGTTTTTTTTTTTTTAATTATTTTTCTTTGTGATTTTATTCAGCTTTCTTGTGTTAAAGATACCAGATACCCCAGATGGTTTTTTATTGTGGAAGTGAAACACGGAGAGAAAATGAGTTGAATGTTTTTCATCGTATGGGGCGGGGGTGGTTTGGCCAACAAAACATTGGTTCGATATAAATGGAATCAAGGGCAGATAGACTTGTGATTTAGCCTGATAGCGTACAGGAAGGGGCATACTAAAGCTTAGCTACGCTACTATTAGGACAATTAACTTAACATATGTTGTTGACAAGCAAGGACGCATGCTTTATCGATCCGTTGAAATTCGTGTCAACGAATGGTGTGTGTTTGTGTGTGGTGCGTGTGGACAATGTCAAGAGACGGTGTTTGTTTATCAGCAACCTCTAGCAAATTGTGAAAACAAGTCTATCTATATATGTACGCTCATCACAGTTCAGTCCCAAAGTCCAAGAAAACCTACGTTTCCTTTATATTATCGCTTCTTGTCCTTGTGCGCCCTTATGTCCATATCTTCTGGATGTGTTCACAATGCTGTCCCACGCTCGAACCTGCATTTCTATGCATGGCCCCCCGCTCCCACATTATATACACGGTCTTGCTCCTCTTCTGATCCATCCCCTCCTCCCTTCTCCTCCTGTAGCTGCACCAGGCAAATTCAAGTCACCCCTTACGCCTTGGGGACATTGGGTGCGCTGTTAGCCACATCTTCTGCCTGGCGGTGATGTTTATCCTTCTTGTCCTTCTTCTTCTTATCTTCGTCCTTTTTAAGGGCGGCTTCCGCGACGAGTTGCTCGAAAACGAGGTAGTCGCCTTCCTCTTCGGCTGATCTCTGGGCCTATTTGGATAAAAGGGTAGAAGAGCACGTTAGTATCCGAAATGCGAAGTTTTCGTTTTTCGTTGAAGAATTAGGTACAGAGATGATGATGCATATGTGTGTGAGAGAGAGAGAGGATCAAACAAATGCCACCGCCCCTTACCTTGAGGAAAATATCACCGATGAGGACGAGCGCTTGTGCACGCTCCAGTCGCTTTGAAAGGGGGACCTTCTTGTCGTATAGCACGGTGTCGCAGACTTCGCGTAAGACGCTCTGAATTTCGAACTTGCTTCCGCGCCAGGCCGCCGTGAGGATCTTGCCCGTCACGCGACGCTCGTACTCGACGCGTTTTTCGTCGGTCCAGTCTTCGCCACCCTTGGCTTCCATCTTGGCCATATCCTCGACCGTTTGCTGAGCGTCGAGAGCGCTGCTGATGGTGTTCCAGGTGTCTTTGACGAGAGTGCCCTTGTCCTTGAGACGGCTGAAGAAGCCACCAATCCCGAGATATTTCTGGCTCCGTAATAAACCAGAAGCTTTGGCGATGTATGTCTGGCCAATGGCATGGAGGATATCGAGACCAAAGGACTCCATCTTGAGGTTTTCAACTTCCAGGCGCATCTTCTCCTGGAACGCCTTGGTGACGTCAGCGCCCTTGTCTGTCTCTGTCCAGACGCTCACCCGGTCGAGCAGCTTTTGCGATAGGGTGTCTACTCGTTCTTTGCGGATGCGGGCGCGCTCTTGTTCGTAAGCGGCGAGCTGTTCGCGCTGCTCCTTGCTCAGGCCGCCCTTCTTCTTTTCCTTCTGGCGGAGCTCTTCTTCAGCGGCAGCGTGGGTGACATCATCATGGGCTTTGTCGGCGAGGGCGGGTCGAAGAGGAATCTGGGTTCGGTTACGCGAGCTGGATGATGGAGCTGGAGAGGTTGCACTCGATCGGGGGGGTGGCGTAGGTCCAGCACCGTCGGTGTTGTGGATAGGAGTAGAGGTCTTGTCCTCGTCAATGACGACTGTGGGAGGTGGAGGAGAAGCAGGCGTTCCATGCCCGCCAGCATCACTGGCTGGCTTCGCGGCAGCGGCAGCGGAACTTGGAGTTTTGGCAGCAGCAATCTTTTCCTCGTGTTCCTTTTCGCTCTGCTTCAGGGCCTCTTCGGTACCAGGGAACTCGCCGTCAACCTTTGCTGCCTCCTCTTCGGCCTCTTCGGTCATGGTGATATCCATGGTGGCCGTCAAGTCCTTCATAAGACTGATCTCGCCAATCCAGTCCACGAATGCCTCGCCGCCAAAGATGGACGTGAAAAATTCGGCCGGATCGGCGAATCCTTCTTGTGGCTTGGCATGGTCCTTTCCAAATTTGTCATATGCTTTGCGGAGGTCGGCATCGGAGAGAACTTGGTATGCCTCACCGATGGCTTGGAACTTTTCATGGGCGGTGGGATCGTTGGGGTTCTTGTCTGTGAAGGTGAGGCGTCAGTCAGGCCGACCACGACATGCATAGGGCCGTGAAGAGCTGGTGCAGAGAGCCATGAGATGCGGAAGACGACCTAGCGGCACAGGGCAGGGCGCGTGTCATTGTGACTCACCAGGGTGATGGACGATAGCCAACTTGCGGTAGGCCTTTTTAATCTCGAGCTCGGTAGCAGTCGGCTGCACACCCAGGGTATCGTAGTACACGGTGTCGACAACCATGATGGGCGGATAATGCAACTGTCAGCAGGAGCGGAGGATATAAAGAGTACGCAGGTAAGAAATCTGTTGCAAGAGGGATGGGTGTCTGCTCTGGGCGTGATGTGCGCGCGCAGAAGTCTGTAAAATGTTGAAGCTATGGAGAAATTTGTTGCCCCGAGGCCAAGGAGATAGACAATGTGAGCGACGACGACGGCGACGACGATCAAATGTGTGGTTGCTGGCCCGCCTGCCCTGCCTAGCGCCCGCAGTCTTTGGCGCGGCAGAACAAGTACGCATACACATGTCAATGCCTGCTCGGTATCCTAGGCGTGCTTCCGTGCCATGGCCGGTACATGCATGCTCCGCCCGCATTCCCACATACGTAATGGCGGGGCGGTGCATCGGTGGCTGCCTCTTTCTTTTTTCTGGGGGGTTTTTTTTTTTTTCCTATATAAATATGTGGTCGGTCCCAGTCGTCGACTGCGAATTGATCAGCTGGCAGGCTCAGAGGTCAAGGGAACTTGCAGCTCTCGCATGAATCAAAGCCCTTGGGTTGTCGGCATGTTGCATACCGGCACTCTACGGCAAGCCTGGGCCATGATGTGGTGCATTGCATTTTATAAGCCTCCAAGATGTTCGCTGCAGATTTCCCGGGGCGTCGGATTGAGGTGTTGCATGGCATGTGCCCATGTCAAAAAATCATCATCAATGGATAAGTCCAAACCCCGTGGAATGATTACAGAGGCAACATGAGTGTCGATGGGTTCGTGGATATCGCTACGCCGCCTCGCCTCACTTCACTAGCCTACCAAGAGCAACTTTAGATGTGTACCAACGATAGCCAGTTCTATTTCTAGCTTTAAAAAAAAAGAAGAAAAAAATCCCGATAGCTAGCCCATTTTTGCCCATTGGATGAGTGTTAGCTCTGAGTCTGTCCCAAGAATAATATCTATAAGGCAAGCTGCACGCGCCCACGCAAATTTCTAGTCGCATGATGCCGCCAAGCAATCCTTTCATAACGATACGCCTATAATCTGCCCAGTCTTGTTCATTGAAAAAAAAAATCTAGAAGTCCATTCATCCTGCTAATTTCCGTCTTTAATGTGTTGATTTGCGCCTTCAAATCGTCCGCCTTTAATGTGTTGATTTGCCCTTTCAAATCCGCAATCTCTTGTTTCAGACTGTAGGTCTGGACTTCAAACTGAACTGCTTGGTGGTTAAGTCGTTCCAAGTTACTTTCGATCTGTCCACAAGACATTTTAGCCTTTTTTAGCTGCTGAATCTGGGATGTTTCTTCTGTGATCTGTCTCTTTTTCATTGCGGATTGAGTCTCCGATTCTCCTAGAGGAGTTTGGATATCCTTTGGTGGATTGCCTACGGCTTGTTGAACCTCCTCGCGGTTGGCCACATGCAGTGCAGTTGGGTCTGCAATGACCACCCCATTGCCCATGCACTGCTTGGTGTTGGATGCGCCAGTACTGTCTTGATCTGGAGGCTTCTCTGCATGTACGTTGTCTTCACTTTCTTTGTTGTTTTGGGGGGGTTCTTGGGCTTGAACTGGCGCTGTGGTCTGAACAAAAGGACATTTGTAGCTCTCTTTGAAGGAGTACGTCTCGGTGTCGGCGGTAGGGTATTTTTTATACAAAGCGTTCATGACTTTGTTGCTCCTTAGCAGACTCTCTTGAAAAATAACGTGCAGCACAACGAAATGTGCCCAGGTAATTTCTTCACGGACCAACAGCCTAAAGATGGGATGTATAGATACCTGGCGGGTTTTTTCCGAAATAGATGCCATGTGAATGATCTGAAACCATGCCGTTTTAGACTCATCATCCCATGTGTGGCCGTTTTGCTCGTACACGGTCTGAAGTTTCTCGTATACTTTCCGTTCTCGGGGGAGATGACGGGTACATGGAGGGTATTTCGTTGGCAATGAATCGTCAGCGCCATGGATCATAGACTTGGACTCGTCCTCAGTTTTCTCTTGCATTGCGCAAAATGATACGGCGCACTTTGACTGCGCTGGAATCTTGAGTGTGTGCTTGCTTTACCGAGCGAGGATGTTGATAGCGAGTGGGATTTCATGCCGCAGAGAAACAGAGAACAGGCTGCAGGAGAAAGAAAGTATATTTGAGCGATATCGAGAGAGGGTGTGATATGATTGCTGTCTCTTTGGTTCATGTTTTTATTTTACGATTTTGCTCATGCCTTATGGATGCCTCAGCTGTGCCGGCTGGATCAGATCTGGCCGGCACTGACAGATCGTCAGACCGACAGTCCACCATTGCCACTCCCGCAAGCTGTTGCATGTTCTGTAGGTATGACCGTTACGGTTAGCTTTTCCAGCTGCCAAATGCAATTCAGTCTGACTAGAATTTGGGAACCTTTTGCATCTGCCTCACTTCCATCGGTAATGAAAGTCTAGAAGCGGGCTATATCTCAGCTTCGTATCAAAGGCACCTTCCAAAGGTGATAACGATAACCATCGCGCGTTACACAGCCGCCGGCGTTGTAAAACCAGCTGTGCCACCGCTACGTCAGTGGTTACAGATTCACACATCAATGTCATGTTTCTGCATGGAGTCAAGCGCTAACTATGCATCAGCAATAATGATCTCACGCCGAACCAAGGTTGCCAATACAACAATGTTTCCAATATTCGACCCCGAGGCTCAATGCCGGTTCTGGGTCTGGGCATCCGACCAACAACGTGTCAATAGCGCCTGGTGGTGCAAAAATGTTTGACTTCGTGACTGGCCAAGCTGTGATGGTGACAGCTCAATCTGATTCACAGCTTAGAAAACCCATTGGAGGCATTTAAGCATGAATGTCTGGGCTTTTGTAGATCGAGTTTAAGCTCCAGTGGAGTGAGTCGTCGTCATTGGACCATCTCACCGACGGATCGTCGAATTGTCCTTTGGGAGCCTTATCTTTCCTCCGACGGCGGCAGCGGTGGCTTGCAGCTTACGGCTTGCAAAAGTGAAGCAGGGATCGACGAGCACCTCACGCCGGCCCATGTCAGCACTCAAGACACGTTCAAGTTTTTGTGCACGCCACCTCTCACGACCTTATCCCAGAACAATGAGGAGAGCAGGATGAGTGGCATGACCATCACGAGGTTGGTTGGTCTAGACAGCTGCTCGAAGTCAGACACTATCTGAGCTGTTTCCAAGCCTCTTGGCGACTCCGTTGGCCAAAAAAAGTGGTCATCCCGCCATCGAGGAAGTCGAAATACAGGGCCCTTTTTAAGTACAACCTAACGTATCGAGTTAATAGTTAGCCCCCTAATACACCGCCGGAACATGCGCCGAGCCGCCTAGTCTGAACAAAGACTTTTACGGACATTTTGGCCTGGGCTCCATGTCGTGACATCGTCACATGGCACAGATGTAACAGAGCCTCGTGGCCATCATGCTGTCAACCTCTGCTGCGTGTGGGGCTGGTGTGCGCGACTCCGCACCTTAATCGACAGGTCAACGGTGTTTTGGGTGTGTTCTACTAACTAGTTTGCGGCTGTGTGTGAAGACTGGTCTGGACCCCTTGTTCCACCCCGGGGCTGACGAGCAGGGAGTGATAGAGAGGCTCCAGATGAAATTCTGGAGTAATAATCCGAGTTAAGGTGTTGGCTGCAAGTAATACTACGATGTGGCTTGCTTTGCCTTGGCGTAGCGGGCATCATGGGCCGCTCTCCGGTCTGACGCCTCTGAGAAGGCTAAAAACCCCCGGGACTGCAGTCAAGTTAAAAATCGAGGCACTCAATCCTGCTTCTTTAACCTCGCCAGCCTAGTGATACGCGCAGAGAAGAAGCTAGTTGTCGAAGAAGAAGAAGCCCACAAGCTTCTGCTACAGCGTCTGCAACGCTGCGTCTATAGCCATGTCCAGCGTCACATCGATTGTCTCAGCCGCCACGAGGACTGTGTCCTCCGCGCAGCCTTCCAGAACCGCTCCTCACCAAGGTGGCGTGATCGACGGCTCAAACCCTGCGCACTATGACTCCAAGAACCCTATTATCTTGTTCATCATACAGGTTTGTACTACAAGCTCATTTGCCCACGAAAGTATGAATGCTGATCGAGGACGCGGTCTGCCTCGGATAGGCTGGTTTGATCATCATAGTATGCCACCTACTCCACTGGCCGCTGGCCAAGATTCGACAGCCTCGAGTCATCGCTGAAGTCATTGGCGGCATCATTCTCGGACCCTCGGTAATGGGACGAATCCCAGGGTTCAAAGACGCAATTTTCCCTGATGCCTCGATACCAAATCTTAACAATGTCGCAAACCTCGGCTTGGTCCTGTACTTGTTTCTCATCGGCCTTGAGACGGATGTACGATTTTTGATCGGTAACTGGCGCATTGCCACCTCGGTGGCCGTTGCCGGGTTGGCTCTCCCCTTTGGCGTTGGCTGCGCGCTGGCTTATGGTGTTTATCATGCGTTCCGTCAGGAAGCTGGTTTGCAGCCCATCGAGTTTAGCGTCTATATGCTCTTTATTGGTATCGCTGTCGCCATCACGGTAAGTCGGGCTTATACAGCCACCTTCAGCCTAAGAGAATGCTAATTTCATTGTTTCCTCAGGCTTTCCCCGTCCTGTGTCGTATTTTGACAGAACTCAAGCTTCTCGATACAAGTGTCGGCATCGTCACCTTGTCAGCCGGTGTAGCAAACGATGTTGTTGGTGAGTTTTTCGCGTCTTTCACCTAGATGCCCGGCCCGCCGGCCGGTCTGACAATAAAAACAGGCTGGATTCTCCTTGCTCTTTGCGTGGCACTCGTCAATGCAGGCTCAGGCCTCAACTCGCTTTGGATTCTGTTGTCATCCGTTGGATTCTGCTTATTTCTACTCTATGGTGTCCGGCCGGGCCTCTACTGGGTACTGCGGCGTACTGGCAGCATTGAGAATGGGCCCTCCCAAAGCGTCATTTCCTTCATTCTCCTTATCGCTCTTGCTGCCTCATTCTTCACAGGCATCATCGGAGTACATCCTATTTTTGGCAGTTTCATGGCTGGTCTCATTGTTCCGCGCGACGAGCGATTTAACATTCACGTTACGGAAAAACTTGAGGATCTCATCGGCGCACTGTTCTTACCGCTGTACTTCACTCTGTCCGGTCTAAGCACTAATCTGGGATTGCTCGATTCCGCAACCGCCTGGGGATACGTGTTTGCCACCACCTTTGCCGCCTTTTTCTCCAAGATCATCGGCGCCTCTCTGGCTGCTCGGTTCAACGGACTAGTTTGGCGGGAATGTTTTACTATCGGTGTCCTCATGAGTTGCAAAGGTCTCGTGGAACTCATCGTTTTGGTAAGGTTCCTTTTATTTTTTATTTTTTTAGGGGGGGTTTTTTTTTCTTAGAGGGGGAGTGTGGCGTTGAGCAACCCCCCAGCAGAATGAATGAATCAGCTAATAAAGACTACGCAGAATATTGGTCTGCAAGCCAACATCCTGAGTACTAGGACCTTCACCATCTTCGTTGTCATGGCCCTCCTCACCACATTTGCAACGACACCCATCGTGACGGCCCTATACCCCCCGTGGTACCAGAAGAAGATTGAGGCCTGGAAACGAGGCGAAATCGACTGGGACACCGGGGCCGCAATCTCCCCCGCAGCCAGCTCTCATGATCCCAAAGAAGCCCCTCAAGCCCTCGAGAGGGTCAACCGTCTGCTCGTGTACCTCAGATTGGACAACATGCCGTCTCTATTGCAGCTGCTATCAATGTTTGGTGATGCGACACCATCACAGCCCAATGCCGCACTGTCGGAGGAGGGATCCGACGACATCAACGACGCCTCCGCTACAGCTCAGCCCCAACAGAAGGCAGTTTGGGCTCATGGCATTCGTCTCTTGCAGCTCACAGATCGTGACTCTTCCGTCATGACTGTCGCACAGGTCGACGACTACAGCCGTCGCGACCCGGTCGTAAACACCTTCCGAACAGTCGGACAGCTTCACAATCTCGCCGCGTCCGGAGAGGTCGCCATCATGCCTGAAACCCGCTTCGCCGAAGCCCTGGCCATGAAGTCGTCCAGGATGTCGTCTGATCTTGTTCTCGTCCCATGGACAGAAACTGGCGCTATGGGCGATTCGCAGATCCTATCCTCGACCAGTGTCGATGACAAGATCGGTTCATCGTACGGCGCCTTCGTCAAATCCATTTTCGATTCGCATGATCACAACATTGCCGTATTCTTCTCCCGTAGTGACCGTACCTCGGAAAGCAAAGGCAAGGGTAGTGACCGCTCCAAGTTAACGCGCACCTACTCGATCGGTACCCTGAGGGAAGATCTCCCCGTCGTACCGTCTCCCAATAAGCCATATCACATCTTCCTTGTCTACTTTGGCGATGAAGACGACAGATTGGCCCTGCGCCTTGTTCTCCAGCTCTGCGAAAAGTCCAAAGCTACGGCTACAATTCTTCGCGCCCGCGCCTCAGCAACGGGAACTTCCTCCTCCCTTGGAGATGACTTATTCGAGGGTGCTGCAGCGGAGCTATCATCATCATCATCGTCGTCGTCGTCGCCATCATCAGAGATCATCTCGTCACGTGTCAAGTTCGAGACTGCTGCGGGATCTTCCACTGTTGAGGAGCTTCTACAATACGCCACATCCGAGACCAAGTCTGACTTGCCGGCATCGAAAGCCGGACCGAAATTGGTAGTGATAGGTCGTCGGGAAGGAGCCACACTGGATGATGGTAAGTTGGGTTATAGATCAAGGGAGGACCTGCGCACATGTTTGGGTGACTTGGCCGGAAACTTTGTTGCTGGCGGTGTTACAGCAGATTTGCTGGTTGTGCAGGCAAAGGCTACGGGTAACGCGCAGTAGGGACTTGAACACGACTTTATGAATCATGCTGCTGTTTTGATTTGTTCTCTATTTTGGCAGCGATTGTCCATGATCTTGTATGCACGTCGTCACATCTACCATGATGGCTGGAAGTCACCATATCATTTCTTATGTGACAAAGCTCACAAGCTTGATGCATTTAATTCATTAGTATTCATTATTGAATATTCAGGGCCTACAGCCCATTGCCCTATAGAGATAGTGTTGAGTCTTGCCAGACTTAGGCAGGCATCCAGCAGGAGTATGCCTCGTGAAATGAAAAATATTTTGATACAATATACAATGTCAATCTGTCGGCTGTGTGTAGCGACCGGAACAGGCATAATATGCCCAAATCTGACTAAGATTTTGAAAAAATATGACGTACTACTTAAGCAGATGAAATGGGTTCGTCCTTATGATTGGAAGGACGCTCTACGCGAGAAACAGCATAGTCGTCCTCGCCGCACAGTTCTTCAAGAGTCTTGCGCTTGGTCTCAGGAATGAGAAGAGTGGTGAAGCATCCTAACAACATGAAAAGAGCGTATATCTCCAAGACGTGGTCCAGCCAGGGGTTAGCGTTGTCCTTGGTGGCACCCTTGGTGCGAAGGGTCGAAATAGCACCCTGACCAATGATGGAACCGATCTTGCCGGAAGCAGCTGAGATACCATGCGAGGTCGAACGGTATCGAGTGGGGAAAACTTCACCGGGCACGATGAAGGTGGTGGTGTTGGGTCCTGCACAGTTTTGGTTAGCAATTTGTACTTTACGAAGTAGACGAAAAAGGGTGATCCAGCTTACCAAAGTTGAAGAAGAACTGGGCAAGAACATAAATAGCCAAAAGTCCATTCTTGTCAATGTGGTTGTATGCAAAGCCCATGACAATAAAGAGAATGGTGAGGATGATGAATCCACCCATCTGGATGGTTTTGCGACCAAGAGTGTCAATGGTTGCGACAGATACCCAGTATCCCGGAACGGCACCGGCCAGGACAATGATCAAGTTACCAACAGCAGTGTTGTACAAAAGTTGATAGACACTGGTGATAGAATTGGCGTTCGTGGTATAACCGATAGCATCAAGAATGACAGCGTTATTCAGGGAAAGACCATAGAAAGCAACATCAAGGACAAACCAGGAGCCAGCCGTACCAAGGAGAAGACCGAAGTTCTTGGGCTTCGCATAGTGGCGGCCAAAGTCTCGCCAGCTGGCTTTGGGCACCTCAAGACCTTCCTTTGCGGACTGAGCAGCGGTAGCACGGGCAACGGAATCAGGTTCGCCCTCGTGCTTGCCGCTCATATAAGCCTTCACATCATCATGTGCCTTCTCGACATCACGGGCGACATCAAAAGTGTATCGTGGGGTTTCGGGGATGGTAAGACGGACTGCCGAGCAGCTGGGTCAGTTAGGAACCAGGGCATTGGAGAGTAAGGTAGCTTACAGTAAAGAGCGATGCAAGCGGGAACAGCACCAAAACCGATCAGGGTACGCCACATCTTGTCGACAGCAATTTGGCAGTCACCTGTGCACTTGGAGGGGTCCTTGGGTCCTTGCAAAGAGCCCTTGAAGCCGAGTGTTACGAACAACATGACGAGAGCAGCGCAAAGCTGACCGAGACCCTGCATAGCAAAGACAGCAGCCATCATGGCACCTCTCCATCGGGTAGTAGCGAACCTGTTTTAGTTGGTAAGTCTCCCAAGCGTAAATGGCATATCGTGGGGCGTTCTTATCAATTAAGACACCTACTCAGAAGTAATAATGGAAGACAAAGGATAGTCACCGCCGATGCCGATGCCCATAATAACACGCCAGAAAATGATGAGGCCGATAATATCGCAAGATGGGGAACCGCTAGTCAAAGCTTGACCGATAGTGGCGAAGATGATGACAATGAGCTCGAGACCATACATCTTTTTACGACCGACAACATCGGCCAAGAAACCGAATCCGAGCTGCCCAACGACAGTACCAGCAGAAGTAGCCAGCTTGATGGCATTGTCAGAGTTGGTGGGCATTTTGCCAACTCCAGGATAATAGACGATTCCCAACATGAGTGTCAATAGAGAAGCTGTGAAGATGTCGTAGGAATCGGTAAAGAAGCCAACACCAGCGACAACACAAGCACGAACATGGTACCAGCCGAAAGGAGCCTTGTCAACTTCGGCGAGAGCCAGACGACGACGCTCGTTGAGATCGGCAACGTGCAAGAAGTCATTGTTAAAGTTGTGATAAGCACTGTTGCCGCCAGACGTTTTGGATGTGGCGCCAGCCGGCCTGGCCGTATTGCTCTCCGACATGTTGCTTCGTTATGTTGGCGTCCTAATGGGATATTTACCTGCCCGACTGTAATGAAACAAGAACGAGTAGATGTGAAGAAGTTCCAGAAGGTCAAGACGAAGCAAGATGAAGACACAAAGAGAAGAGGAGATGAAGAAAGACGAACCGGGGAGAGAGGAAGGGGTGAGTCTACTTCGGTCGTCGGAAGCAACTTATACTACATCTGTGGTCCCTCCTACGCGAACCGCATACGACTCTTCACTAAACATTAGCCCTGCCTAGTACAGCCCTCTCGACCAGTCCACGGGGTTGGCTCGGTGGACGAAAAGTGCCTGACCCATTGTTGTATCTCTGTTGGATGGGTGTCGCCGACACGGCTTCGGATCCCAGTGTAAGCCAGCGGCGCCTTGTTCTCGGTGCTAAGAAAGTTTTCCTACTATGCTTCTTGTTTGTAACGCACTCATTGGCCCACCCAACGGCTATAAATTGAAACTAGCGACCATGAAGGATGCTAAGCTAGGAGTGTGCGCCTGGGTTGTTGCTGCATGGACGAGTTGAAATCGGTGGCTCAATAACGATGACTTACACTGAGTGTCGTAAAAACGGGCCAATCAGAGAACAAGGCTCAAACACGTTCTCGACGTCTGCCAAGGTACCTGGCGATGCCTTGGCGATTTGCCCGCACAAGTGTATGAAGGTACCCATCTGGGTCAATACGGTTACACAGCTGTCTATGATTCCAGAACTGCAGCTGGCCCGGTTAGTCCGTGATCCTGGCTGTTTGTCCCGTTAATGGTAGGCGGATGGCGATGATTCAGTGTCGGGAGGGATGGGTGCTAGGGTGAAGGGAGTGACGTGCCGGCTTGGCTCTTGGCAAGCCGGAGCATAAGGCGACTAGGCAGTGACACGGTTGATGCCCAGTTCGTCGACCGAAGTCACATAAATATATCTTCAGTGGCTTCATGGAAAAAGACGCGTGGGGTGGACAGATTTTGGACAGGCAGCGCTTGAGAGTTTTGTATGTAGATGCAACTTGTAGACATAGAATTTAGAAGGAGCTGACAAAATTCAAAGCTGCGGCAGCCGGATATCACCGTTCCGTGCGTTTGTTGTTCAGCATTCATGTCGGCCGTTGCTAGCAACATGGTGAGGTGTTTTGCACTTTGCGTGGAGTTCGAAGGAAATGATGGCTATTCCATGCGTTATGTCCGGTCTGGTATCGCACCGCGCCAGTCTGTGCCGTACAGCTGCCCCATACAGCTGCCGCGGGTGGCCCAGCTGTCTGAGCCGTCGGTCGCCCTTTCCGTTCAGGGTGGGTCCCAATCCACCGGCGGTTTTAATGCTGCCTCATCCGTCGCCTACTCGCCTATCTACACCGATGTAGAGGCAAAGATACTGAGCAGTCCAGACCAACAACAGCACTCTCG
>JASWJB010000432.1:0-29639 GCA_032433595.1 Conoideocrella luteorostrata
ATTGTTCCTGGGTTTCACATTGCTTTTAATTACGACGACACAGCCCGCTCACGCCTCTGTAGCGTTCAATTTGTCGTAATTGCGTGCATGGTTTAGCACGCCGACGGGAGTATGGCCGGTAATTGTCTGCTTTGAGAGACATCTTTCATCGATACCTGCTCGAGCACAGCCAGGGCCGAAACTCGCTGCTTTTGCTGGCATTGCATTGCCAAGTACCTCCTTACAAGCAATCGCTTTTTCCCTGATACTCCAGGAGAGAATGCACATTTCTTCTGCGGACCAAAAGGGTTCACGCTCTTTCATTGGTGTCGCAAGGAGAATTCATTCCACTCAACAATACCATTGAACATTGTTCAGCCGTATCACTAGTCTCACGAAGGGAGGCATTCCAGGCGCCACCAACACCGCATCCAACATGCATGAGCCATGTCGTCGTGACGACGACGTCTGATGCATTGTAAAATAAATGGAAGATCAAGAATCTCTTTCCCGCCCAATCAGATAGCCCATAGCTCCGTCTGGTGGCCATATAGAGTCTCTGCAGCGGCAGGAGGGAAGCATGGAGCAGCGCGCGACCAAGTTGAGCCTTTTGGTGATGCGATAGCCAGGACGTCCTTGTGGTGGTGATGACACCTTGAGTGTGACATGTCCCGGAGCAATTGCAGCGGCATTGGGCAGCGGCATTAGTGCGTGCGCTGCGGGTTTAGCGCCATTTACAGCACGGACAGCGCGCTGGCCCAGGCGACAGAGCCACTACGGTAAGAATCTGGAAGGGTGCTTCTTGGCGCAGCACGTCCAGTGAAGCCGCTGACTTGTTTTTTGCCAGGTCCTGCTGTATTGTTGTTGGCTCTTTGTCCGTATTTGCTTTGCCCGTTTGTTGGCCGGTTATTGTTATTGTCGCCCCGATGCGCTCTCCAATTTTACCCCGAAATCTGACGTCTGCCCGATCCCGCTCATACCCGTCCGCCACTCCAACCCTGGCGTCCAAGCTCCCCGGCACATTTCTAGCACCTCTGTTTGTTATTTTATTTTATTTTATTTTTTGGTTCGGTTTGGTTAACAGTAATATGCTCATCAGTGAGTTTAACATGTCGTCTATTGAAGCCAAGCTCCATCGCGTCAAAGCCATGGTGACGGCGGTTCAGGAGGAGCTGAGCACTACCAAATGTCGCAAAGTAAGCAAGGCGGCTGTCGCGAATTTTGGGCACTCTGATCTTCGGGCTACTATCAAAGCAATTGAGCGGATCTGCAGTGGGTTGAAAAATATCCAGGGTTCCATGATGGCGTTGAAATCACAGGCACAAGCACAGACCCGGAGCTCCATGAAGAATGAAAAATCACGAGCACTTACTCAGCTGCACACCCCGGAAGCAGCGTGCGGACAGCAGCAGCAACCGGTTGTAAATCGCGTCGCACAGCTTCGGCCAAAATTGTCAGTCCCCCAGCCCATAATGGAACGACCGGCAACTCCAGACTCAACCGGCTCGTCATCTCAATCGCTCACAGACCCCGATGAATTCCTCTGTGCTGCTTGGCAGGACGCCGCCATATCACCGCCAGACACCGTTCATTCGTTGGCGTCCGAGACTGTTCAAACACTGCGAATTGAGCAAATGGGAGTTGGCCTGGTTGACAGCCTCAAGTATCTCATAGAGTCGCCCTCGTTTTCCGGAAAGATCACACTGGAGGACCTCTACGACATCGAATGGGAGAACGTCAACTTCAAGCAGCCCCAGAAGTCGGAGCAGTGGGCCGTCATGTACAAGTCTGCTCCAATTGCGCCGGGGTGCACCGGCTTGGAAAAGTCATACCTGAATCACCTAAAGCCTCTGGGTCTTGCGATGCCGGTACCATGCCCAACAAACGAAGAGGTCTTGACGTTTCTGGACCAACTGCTGAGCAACCCGCCAAGAGAGCCATTACAATACTACGTCGGGCCGCGACTGCTTTCGACCTTTGGAGAGCTGCTTCATTCGGGACCTGTGCTCTCAGACCTATATCAAATAAAAGGTGTCAACTCCGTATACGATCATCTCGGAGAGAAAGGATCAGGCACCGCATTTCATCGCGAAGACGCACTTGTACGTTCTTGCAATCTTACTCTCGCTGGAGCAAAAGTGTGGATCATGATCCGAGAGCATCACACCGAAAAGTTTGAGGATTACGTCCGCACGTTCGCTCGCGACGGTTGCGACCAGTTTGTCCGACATAAGGGCATCTTCGTCAGCCCATCTGAACTACAGAAACAAAAAATTGACTTTGATATACACTGCACGAAGCCTGGGGATTTGATAATTACACAACCAAAGCAGTACCATGCTGTGATTAACTTTTCCGACAGCTACGCTATTTCAACAAACTTTGTTTTTCCTGATGAAGATCCTTTTCCTCTCGAACTACGAGTTTGTTCTAAATGTGGGCTCCGCAACGTGTACGACCAAGGGAAGTTGAAATCGGCAGAGCAACTTTCCAAGTTACAACATTGCGCAGATGAGATATTGAAGCAAGAACCAGACTGCATGCTGCCGAAGTTTAACCGCTTCAATCCCCCAAGTACAACCGTCTTTAAGCTAGCGGCACTACTTCATACCAAGGCAGTAATCATACAGTTCATGAACATTGTCACTGCCAGCCGCCAAAATGGTAATCGGAGAGTGTACGAGAGCTCTGAAAACCCAGAAGAGCGCATCTGGCAGCATTTGTGCAACATCACCAAATCTGAGGGCGAATCAGATTTGCAAGCAGTCTATCGTCGATACGACCAGCTACTTCTCGCTGAAGATCTGGAAAAGGCCAAACAGGGACGACTAAGATCTAATCCGGATTTTCTCCATAGCATATGCCAGAGAGCCAACTGGAACATGAACCAGCTTCACTGGAACCGAAGATGTGGTCAAACTTGGAAGAAACTCTCCGGGGGGTTAAACGGCTTGATCTACTTCATTCCTACAACCAGGACTCTTCCTGGTAATAAAGTATCAATGAAAGAGTACATTGAGATTGCACAAGATGAGGCCAGCGTTAAATACTTTCAGGAGCTTCTCGATGATGACTACATTTCCAAGCTTTGTACCGCTGGACAAGCATTTCAGCAGAGCCACAGAGGGGCGCCGCTTCCCGCACTCAAGTGGGAGGCAGAAAACATGCAACATCTGTTATCATTGTCGACGAATGATTTGTTACCCTACCTGGAACTTGCAGCTGACGCCGATTGATGTTGGCGATTAAGTACGCATTATCACCAGATCCTAGCCTCATTGATCAATGCAGATGTATACCATATGCAACAAGGAAGGGAGTTCGAAACAAAGAACGGAGCTCTGGGTTAGAAGGAAGGAAAGTTTATCACTGGCACTGCACAATTTATGATATTACGATATATAGTTAAAATAGTTCCACACTCTGTAAATATAATGTGTCCTGTACACTAAGGATAGCAAGCATGATGATGAAATTGAAAACTCGTTTTGGTCAATGCTAACTATCTTAGTTACTTTCTTGGGCATTTTTTATTTTTTCATTTGCCTGATATAACAAATGCAGACTCGGATTAATCCCAAACATTCAATTAGAGGACGCAAACATGCCTTCTGTCAGCAATGCAGCCAGCGCACGGACCACATTGAGGTCAACCATTGTTGTGGCCCGTGCGCTCTCAGGCGAGGCGGCTCACTAAGCGTTGTCTGCGCGACTACCCTACACAGAGACATACGCTCTCTGAAGCAGTCGAATAGGGATTTCGGAGCGGTGATTACTTTATTTTCACGGTATTATTGATCTTCGATAAGTATCGAGAAATTATTGTGTCATTTTTGTGACTTGGGTCGAGACAAAAACCATATGTCAAATGGTGCATTGAAATTTCTTGTGTTGACCGCACTAGATCTAAGCTGGTGGCATAAGCACTATTACACAACAAAACAGTTTGTTTGAAGCTACTGCTCTAAGTCATTGGGGCACTGATAGCAGCATCGTGACTGTAGTTGCATGAATTATTACATGCAGCTAGAACCTATGGCAATATTCTATTTTTGGGAACAAAAGACTACTTTACTTATATCTATCTTAATCGTTCAGTGTTTTTCGTTGGCTCTAAGGAGCTGCTATTTGTAGAACAATGAAGTAGAAAGACGCTTGCTTTACCAGGCATGCATAGACAGACAATGATTGACGATTTCCACATGGTCCCTTGAACGTCAGAACGTCCTGTTTGTGGGATTTGTAGAGCTCGACATCCTTAACTGCAACCCCCAAGCCCTGGACAGCATACCCTTCCAGCCACATTATTGGTGGTAAGTAGTTCGGTTCATGCTTGGTCCGCATATCGTGGAAAAACCTTCGTATCAGGCGAACTCTGTCAATATCCGCAACCGATACGACTTCCTCCAAACTTTTGCCTATTATGTCCGAAAGTCTAGTTGCGAAGCAGAATGTTGCAGAAACTTTTACAAATTTAAGATCCATACTTAAATAAGCAACACACGCCGCTGAGTTGTCGATAGCGTGCCCTCCAAGTTTGAAAACGTTGAAAAGCGAATCTTTACTGCTATCTATAGCCGTTGGAGCCAGAGGAATTTGCCGGCGCTCTTTATTCAAAAATGGGGGGTCCGTTTGCTTGGACCATAGTGCTCTTGATGGATGCTGCTCTTCAACGTGAAGTCGTGGATTTGACACCATTATAGAACCGTGCCGTGGTCTTCCACGCCTCTTTTGCGGCACGTCGGCGCAATCAAACTCTGTCCCACGCGTGCGGCATCGCAAGCACGGCCGCTGACCTAATTATCAGTTAGCAAGCATATAAATATAATATATGTACCAACGCGGATAGACAGGTTTTAATCGTTTGCCTAAACATGGAAAATGCAGCTTTGTGGGAGGGCCTCGGTGCATTGAACGTACCATCACATCTAGAGTGGTGGAACAGCGTTAGCGAGATGGCCTTGTTTTGTGACTAAGGAGTAGTTTTTGGAGGAAAATATACCGAAGATGAGCGCTTCTGCAGCAAACGCAAGCTGATGAAATGTGGCCGATATGTCTCCCGGTGAGCCGTGCGCTGTTTTTTAGCCGTCTCACAGGGGAGCGTTGTCCAAGAGATTGACCACTTTGTTGCCACATCGGAATTGATTCGGAAGAAGACGAGCTCCCAGTTGCTTCACCAATCGAGCTCTGGCCATCATTGTGCTTCATATACGATTTTAGCTGACCAGATTCTGGACTATTTAGGTAATACAATGGCTGGGCGTGTCGATCTATCGGCCGAACACCTGGTGCTGGGGCAGCGAACATGATCGGTTCAGCTTCGTATCCATGTATGGTCTAATCATGTGTTAGTCCCGGTCTTGTCAGCTTGCGCCGGTGGATAATTTCTCTACCGAGGCGTTAGTTTTTAAAGCAGGTGTGACACGTACGGAAGATGCAACTCGGTTTGTGTGAAGATGCCGATTTGAACTGCTACAAGTTGCAGGGTCGATGGGCCATGATGAATGCTTTAAGGACTTTTCCCAGATTTTGTGTTGCCTGGCCGCTGTGGGACGGTGGCCGTCCTTGGAATGAGTCTTGAATGATTTTCTATGCGACTTCGATGACTAGATCGCATTCCCGTCATCCGTAGCTTAACGAATATAACAGTCCGATGAGATTGACTAAAGGTTCCACCCGCTGGCAGTTCTGTCCGAATGCACTAGTTGGCTTCATGGCCGGAACTGAACTCCGAATGCTACGTACAAATGGAATGTGCGCTTTTTGTGGACAGGGATAACTACCCACCATGTCCGGTTGCAGAGCTGCTGCACACAACCCACTCGACCATAGCGCCATCCCTCGTTTCTCCCGAATCGAAAATGTCGTTGATAACGATGACTGCGAGTCATGAATTCGTCTGCGTCGATGGTGGCAACAATTTGGGTTTACGGCTGCGCGACAGCGAGAGTTGGACACGGAGCGCAAAAGCAAAATAGACTAGATGTGGTGGGCTGTACTTTTATCCATCCAGAACTCTATTATGGATGGCTACGATATGGTTAATACAAGGGTTATCTTACGATTATTGCTACATAAATAGGAGTGAGTACCTGTATTTTTCCGACTGGCGATGAGTCTCATCGTACGCTTCTCATGCTCGACGGATCCTCAGTGCAGAACGAAGCAGATTAGCAGCATCAACATTCAATATAACTCAATGCTGTGATTTACATCATTGTTGGTTGCAGTCTCGCATGTCAAGCCCACACACACACTTTGTTTACTGCCTAATTCTAATCGTGCAAGTGCTCCCTAGTTGGTTAGCTGGGCCACCACCAGACTTGCCGGCTGCAACTTGGGTACGCAACTTCGGTCCTTTTACTGCTTCGGTAACTTTTTATCAACTAGGAATATTGCCAATGCAGGAAAATAACCGATTTCTACGCGATTTTCTCCCCCCTTAGAGTTCGCATAACTCCCGAGACGCCTCGTCCCACTATCCCATCAACGCCTCAACAGCGCCTTTGGGTAATCGGAGACAGATGTTCAGCTTAAGGGATCATCTGATTCAGGCGGAAATGATTCAAATTCGACGACCTGCGCCATGATGTGAATGATCTTTTCAGGTTGCGCCGTCTGGAACAGGCATTACTAACCTTGCCCCTAAATGCACCGCCCTTGCCTCCAAGAACTAGTTTGTGTGTACTAATATTGGACAGGCTGCTGTTGACCAACGGGCTAGGCTAGTCAGAAGACAGCCGAACGCCGGCAGTCCGATCCGGCGATGAGAGACAGGACGCTAATGTCACTAGCGGTTTCGTAAAGGACGTCGAGGAGGGTTCCATCTCTAATTTAGCTGCGACCTTGTTTTTAATGCCATACTATTTATTGGTTGGCTTCAAAAGTCAAACATATTTGTCCGTATAGGGTTAGGCGTTGACGGCAAGGATGCTCGGTACCCTCGGGACCGGCTAAGCATAGAAAAGGGGCATACCATCGGACCCACCTGTCTTATAAAGGATGACCAGCGTCACTGGGAGCTACGGAGAGAGGCGGCGTAGCTAAGGCACCTTCTTCCGCTGTAATTTCTTCTGCTCTGGTGCTCTTTGTTTTCTCAATGTACATGGGAGGATGGATATTATGCAAGTTACATTAGACTTGTAAGATTAAACTATTTATGAAAACAATCAATGGTATATTCTTGAACGGTATGTGTAGTTCGTGGTAACCAGTGGCTGGTACTTGCAATAGCCATAATAATCTAATTATGCTGGGAAGAAGGCAAGGAACAGCTCTGTGTTACTTGATTAGGGACAAATATTCTTGATTTCTATTCGATTGCCGATTATTAAAACTCTTGTAGAATTCAAATTGGCTGGTGTTGATCGCGGCGTAAGAGGCGGTTGAAGACCTCACGAGAGGCTGGTAAGCTGACATGCGGCTCTTTTGTTAGTGCTTTCCATTGCAACAGCGAAATACCGCGATGAATACATACAATATGAACGTAAACCGACTTCCGTCCGGTACCTGATATCCGATCTCATCATGGGATCTCAAAGCAGCAATAAATTGCTCTGAACCACAGCTCAGGAAAACGAAGTCTTTTTTTTTTTTCAGATCCCACAGTCTTCTTTTCGTGGATTGCAATACATTATGAGGCCAATCCAAGAAGGCAAGTATTTCCAAACATCTTGGTAGATGAGGCACGCGGCGCAATTTTCCACCGTCTGGAGGAATGGGGAACCACATGAGCAGATCGTGGCGCGGACTCCTCGAGCCAGCGCAAACTCTTTTTGGGCTGCCTCGCATTCCCGCAAACACCCAGCCTTGTCGGTAACGCTCGTAGAGACGCTTGAAAGTGAGGCACATAGGGTAGTTGCTAGAAGCCCCGTGAAGACAAGGGTGGCCCAATGTGGTGTAATCATTTTGTAGGATAAATGCGGGAATTTAGAAGATGGGTGGTGCCGTAAAGATTCTAGTATGAATTTGTGAAGAGGAGCTTAAGTTCAACGAGTTTTGCCAGCTATCTGCATTTTAAACAATACCAGCAGTGTTTTTGTCATGATACGACGAGGCTACGTTTTAATTTCTTCCAAACCGCTATCCCTTTATTTAAAGCTAGTGAGCACATACTTGGGTGACAAATAATCAGCTTTTCAAGCTGATCAGGGCAGGTAAAGAAAGGTCAGGGAGATAAAAATGTCAGGGATGCAAGTTTATTGGATATTTGAATAACTAATTGTTCATATCAGTATTTGCTGTAGACCTCGCTTTTGAAGGAGGCGTTTCACATATCAAGGCGGACGGGAGAATGGCCTTCATCTTGTATATGACAACTGAGCCAGTTCGCCCGTTGGAAATTTGAAGTAACACAAACATGCCCTTATCAACGCGACCATCTTCAAAGTTGGTACATGTAGTCTGAAATCCAATTATCGACCTCATTATTCAGCTTATAGCTCGAAGTTTTACATTCATAAGACGATAAACATTAGCGACTCTGGTCGACTACAACCACCTGCACGTGAAATCAAATTCATTCCGCCTGCCAGCCTTGACTTCAAGCAAGAGAAGACTGGAGCCAAAGCTGACTTCATAGCACTGTACTGAAATCTGACATTTCAGTATAGCCTCAAGACAGCCCAAGGAAGAGCACAAGGGCAAAGATTCAAGCAAGCCTTCAGCCAAACAAGCAAAAGCCCTACCCACTTGGGTACAATTTGCACGGAAAGCGGTAGGAGGTGCGCAAAATTGTGAGATTCAAAGTACAGCAGCAGCCCCTCACAGCCGTACTGGAAGGTTACAAGTGCGCAGCGCTGATACAAGTGTGCATTGTTGAAAAAAGTAAGAGTCGTGGCTGTACTCCGTACTTCCTACGGACTCACGAATCAAAAGGACTTATCACATGTGGGGGCTGGCCATTATTGTCGCAGAAGCAAGCCGCTGTTTACCGCCTGCAGTCGGACCTGCGCGAGGCGGTGGCAGTAAAACTTTTGCATGATGGATAGATTTGAGGTGCAATTAGACCTGTTTTCCCAATTCCCTTGCGAGAAGTAGACACGTCGGAGGGAAGTGAGGAGGGATGAATCAGAAGCCAGAAAGCAACATGGGTTCGGTTTAATTAGACCACCTTTTGCAGATGCAAGTAAATCAATTGTTCTTGTACTAATACTGTTCCGCTGACCAATCTGGCGAGGCAGACTGTTCTCTTCAGTTATATGATACTTGTAAAGCTGGCTCTTTTCCGTTCAGGACACTCTTCGATCCACACATACCCCTTACATCACTGACAGACGTCAATAGCAGAATAAACTCCACAGTAGAATTGTCTCAAGAAAGAAAAATCTAGCCTGCCAGCGCCTGCGGAAGATACAACTAACCCGAAGTGGTCAGATCATGACCAAGACGCTCCCTACCTGAATGTGGCTACGTAGCCCGGTAGAGGAAATCGTTGCTTTTTCCAATGGCAGTGTGGGAAATCCCTAGACTTACCTAAAGCCCGAGACAATACAAGGGGTTAAGCCAATCAATCCCAGGTAGGTTGGGTTACTCTCCGACTACAACGCAAATAAAAAAGTTTTAAATCTCATACTTGCTTATGTGCGTCTAGGTAATGTCGTCTTGTTGCAGCACGTCCTGGCGTCTCCTTCTGAACCCTCCCTACACCTATAGTGGCTGGGACGGAAACTATTACCCCTGCCAACAGTGCAAGCAGTAACAATCGCGGCATACATACAGTCTGACCTCAAACAATTAGGCAAGGAGTAATAAGATCTGGTGAGCATCTATGTCTGAGTATCTTATTCATCGGTAGTGCTGAACGTCACGTTCACCGACTGAGCCGACGACTTGGACGGTGATTGCTTATGCGCCCCACTCTGTTTTGTTTCCCATTGAGCAGCAGTCTAGACTCTAGCGCAGTGTTCAGGAAAAAGGAACCTTGACTTTTTCCTGCAGGCTTGTCTATCTTCTCACGATGCCGGTAAGAGCAAATTGTAGCAAAAACAAAGACCTTCTTTTTGATGACTTAGAAATGAGAAACATACATCTGCTCCCTTTAGCCCCTGAGTCCATCTGGCAACATAGAGAGAAAAAGAAAAAGGGCAAAGCCAGAGAAGAAATCTCAGAGGCATTACTTGTGATATCGTGAATATAAATACCACTCTTTTGTCCGTAGAGTTGAGTTCCATCATCATCAGCATCAACTCTCATTTTCACAACACAGCCATTCGTTCAACCAGTCTATCTCGGCTTCTCCTTTCTTACACTCAAAAGTTTCCTACAACACATCCAGAAAGCTCACCTCCAAACCATCAAACATGTTCAAATCCATCATCCTCACTCTCGCCGCTATCGCTGGCGCTTGTGCTATTCCCACCGGCTGGGAAGACCACAATACCGTTTCCAAGGGAGATACATGCGGCAACGGCAACAAGGTCCACTGCTGTGACTCTGAGACTGCTAAGCAGTTGACTGGCGCAGGGGTTATTCCTGTTACTGCGGATCTCCAGAATCTCCTCGGCCAATGCAACGAGGTCATTCCCATCCTGTCTGGTCTAATTGGCAAGCAAGAATGCCAGCAGCAGACTATTTGCTGTGGTGAAATCCAGCAGAATGTACGTTATAGCTTTTCTTATGTCACTACATCTGCACTGTTTCTAACATTGTATAGGGCCTCGTGAACCTCGGCTGCACCCCTATCAACCTTTAATTGTGGCTTCTGGCAACAATGACGTTACAAGTCTGCATAAATCACAATGTGATCCTGAGACAATGGTGTCACGTTATCCGACTTTAGTGCAAGTGGCTGTGATATATACTTTTCGCTTCTTTTGGCCTGTTGAGGGTCGTACTTATATACAATGAATATACTATAATTTACAACACGTGCAAAAGTAATTTGAGCCTCATCCCGTGCAATTGGCCGTATTACAAAACGAACGGAAAGTGTAGGAGTCCTTTCAATGCATTCTTCACGAATACAAGTACCGTGGGCATTACAAAGAAGATAAGTGCAGCGAGTCCTATGAGAAGCATACCTGATGTCTAAGTAATATCCGACTATTGGGTGGTGGAAGGGTGGTGTATTGAGACAAAGCAAGCTGTTGCAGTACTGTACTTGCATCATCAAACTTTGGCAGGAATCTCAATGTAGTATTGGGAAGTCTACTCGGGCACCTTGTTTGCTTTTGGCCCCTAAAATAAATTGGCTGAAGAGCTTTGAATTTATTTATGGCTGTGATCTGCTGCGCTGGGTGCTGCGCAGTCTAGTAACTGTTGGAGAGTCTGCGACTCTTTCTCAGATAAACTGGACTTAAATTTGAGCGTTTTACTGTGTACTCCTTAAATGCCGCAAGCGCTTGATCTAATTATCCATGTAACTTGCCAAGCTCCTACACTCTTGAGCGGAAATCTATATAGCCTTTCATTTACAGCCCGCTTGACAACTCATCCGCCCAAGCAAAGACAGTGAAACGCTTGACATTCATTCATGGTGATCATTTTAGGCATCTGTCTCATCCTTGATGCTCATTACCGCCTTGATTTGCTTTTACATAGAAGCCGCGCAAAGCAAGAATGAACAGTCATGCAGCCCCAAAAATTAATAGGTTGGGCTAATGGTCTCGTGGAAGTTTGATCACAGATCATTATGGTGAACACGTTATTGCTCAAATTACGAAATAGAATACATAAACCTATTTTACAGTGACCATAATTTGCTCATCAACCACAGAATATATATTAGGCTCAGATTTATCATGCAAATAGGGCGCCTCTATAATGATAGCCTTCTGATTAAGGATCCTCCAACAATTCAGGCGACGAACAAGTCATCCCCGCATGTCTACTCCGTGAGAAGCTCAGTAGTCTGACTAGAGTTATTGTTATGCAGGATAGATGTCGAACGTAGGAAGAGTTGAAAAGATAAACATTATGAAACAGTTGATTAATAACTGTTTCTGCTTATTACATATATACCAATTCATTTGGGATTAACTATGCGTGAGACTGACACCGTACTTTAAGACGGCACATTAACCGCAGTAGCCAATGCTACGGAATTCAGTCAATCAGGCTGTACCATTATCGCCATGAATGGAGACTGTTAAGCAACGAACGGTCCAGATGAAGCGTTGGGCGGTATTGGAGATATGGCTGCACAACTGCTTTCGGTATCAACCATAGGAAAGCCAAAAGCACCGTTGCAATAAGGTGTGCCAAAACTGGCGGCTGAGAGAGGCTCCCCTTCGGGTCCTTGCGATTGATATGTCCCGGTAGGGCTAAAGGAAAAATCGGAAAGCGGTGTCGCTGTCGCTAACACAGGGTATTGGCTCATGTCGAGCCCAAAGCCGGCGTCCGTGTCAATCCTTAGGTTACGACGTAAGTCGTTTGACTGTTGTGGAACAGGTGCGTACTTGTTTTCATTGTGGTGAGGTTTCATTTCGCCTTGCGGTTGATCATAGGACAAGAGCGTTGACTGGTTCCGGGATGTGGTTAAATCAACTGTGTCCGGGACAGATCGACTTCGCTGTCTCCTGTGGCCATGTGGTTGGTGCCAGGAAGAGTGAGTCTGGCCCACGCCCCAATGACCCTGCAGCATGTTAACGCGTGGCTGGGGGTCATTGTGTTGTGATCCTAGTTGAGTAATTGCGGACACAGGAGCCGATAAAGAAAGCGTGTGCGGGTCACCGGCGACCGCGGTGGCATAATGTTGCAGAATATGTCGGTTTATGAACGAATCGAGGGAAACTAGTTCTGCCAGCTGGTTTGCCAGGACTGTGGGATTCCCTTCTATCCGATGAAGATTGCACTGGGTGGCCTGGAGATCCTCCGTGAAATCTCCAACCTCGTAAAAGCTGCCGGTTTCCGAGGACAAGTCCGTGAAAAAAAAGGGGGCACGGTTCAATTCAATGACAATGCCACCCATTGTATTTGGGTCCGAATCGCGGTTTTCCAACCAGATGTTCTTGATGTGCCAGAACGGGTACTCGACCTTGTATCTTGCCTGCTCGTTGTTGATGTAGTACGTCATGGTACACTCTTGAGGTGAGTAGGAGACGCTAAGGTCTATGCTATGCTGCCTAACTCGGATCCATTTCCCTATTCTGAGGGAGCGGCAGGTAAGGTGATGGGTCAAAACGGTACCTTCAGCTTGGTTACCGCCAAAGAGTACACTGTTGTGACTAACAGGGATCAAGCCAGCGCGACCGGGGTAGTCGCAGACGAGGCCGTTACCTGTTTCCGTGGCTTCCAAAGCCATGTATGCTTTCACATACTCCGGAATTGAGTTAAAATCCGCACAGGTTTCCAGATTTTTCTTTGCCCACCACTTTACTTTGGCTCGTCGGTTCTGGAACCAAATTTGCACAGACTGTTTGGTCATGTTGACCTCGTCTGCTATTCTTTCTCTATTCGCAGCTGTGGGCTTTGCATTCTTGCAAAATTCTTCCTCCAAAATGGTAAGCTGATCTGGGGTTACTCGTCGCCTCTTCTGCCGCTTTTGCGGTTGGGCAAAGACCCTCCTTCCAAGTAACCGCTTCAAGTTGGGCTGGCTATGGTTGCCGGAACTTGGCCGTGCTGATGACCGTCTTGTGAATGGTGGAGGTGAGGCAGCATCTCCTTCAGATGCTGATGCCGGAGCTTGGTTAACATTGGCCAAGGGTGAATGATGCTCCATCTCGATGGCCATCGCAGACTGATCAAAATTGAACCGAAACCAAGAATTTGGGTATCGGGTCCAGTCAATAATTGCCAAATCCAAGCAAGGGGCTACCTATCGAGTTTCGAGATGGTACTGGAATAAACCGAACACGCAAGTCGACTCGCTTTGGAGGTATAGCTTATGCTGAATTCGATGGTAATCATGCCAATTGAAGATGAGCTTGTGACGCAAGCCAGACCCAAGGCAATAGCAGTAGTTTTAAAGCAAAAGAGGGATGCTGAAATGATGCGGGTTTGAAATCTATGGACTGCAGCGAACGTGTTTGTTGTTTTCAAGGTAGCAAATGTGATCAACCTGAGCCACAAGAATCCCGTAGCGGGCAGATATGGGAGGTTTCGGGGGCGTCGTTCAAAACCGGATCAAACAATGGTACCGGTTAAACAGCGGCTGTTATATTGAACAAGAGTAAAAGAAAGCTTCAGTTGAAAAGACACCGAGCACTTGAGGTAGAAATGAAATTTCATGAAGTCGAAGCAGGTGAAGGGCGATGGTCGTGCCAAATAGATTACGCGCTTCGAGCCTTGCTTGAGACATTTAGCACGCGCATGTCTGATACGACGCCCATCATGCCAAACTCCCCAGAATTAACGCTTTTAGTCCTGGTGGCTTCGGTCATAATTTCGGATCTAAGGCCCGGTGAGCGTGAGCCCGGAAGCTACGATACCGGACCATCGAGTGCACAATTCCGATCAGAGCAGTGACTAAAGCCTCCCTTTGTGTCGCATTGACATAGGTTTAACATTTCCAAATTTAACAATAGTGTCCATCGCATCAGCTTGTAACCTGTACAATCTAGATCGAGCGGATGCCCTGTTCATACACAGGTCTCATACCAAAAAGTGAGTAGTAGCCATGGTAGGTAGGTGTTTTCGGTATTTCTGATGGGGGAATTTTTGTCCTGGAATTTTATGGAAGAGGAATTGGATCCATTACTAGAAGTATCTCCAGCTAGTAGAAATTCGCAATAGACTAGCCCTATCAGATATAAACGGCCACGGTTTTATCTAAAATAATTGTTAATAATCAACCTTGCTCTATCTGATATTTCACAGTGACGAAACCGTCGAGATCATTCTGTTCCGCAAGGCTCAGGCTCTCCTAGGCCTAGCTACTTGTTTCTGCCGATTGCCGATCGTTATCAGCTGGCTAGACACAGTGGCGGATCGAAAAGGCGAAGGCCAAACAAAGACGGACGCGCGAGGGGCTCTCGGAAAAGCGTGCATACCCACCACGCCAAGTGTGGATCCGAACGTTCGGCGCTTTCTCTGCTGCCCCTTATGACGCGCCGGCCTCACACAATTTGCTTTGGTATTTGAGAAAAGAAATGATGTTTTGACACATACTTCCGCCAGTAACGTACATGCCACGAGGAACAGCTACGGGTTATTCCATGATTGGGAAATGATCATTTATTTTTTCTCTATCCACCAAGGGAAGCGTAAATCTCCCTAGGTTTACATCGGGAGTCTGGCTCCACATGCTCAAAATAATCATAATTCCAACGTCACAATGCGATGCGCTGAGGGTTTCACCTGGGGCAGGACCTACCAGACATCGCACCCCGGGAGGATGATTGCATGGAGGGCGTATGCGTCGAACCGCATTGGAAACTGCCCAGAGTCTAGGAGTACATCTCTTCGAACATGGCCGTCTTAGCTCGAAAGAATCCTAAGACCGAATCCCAACCGCGCGATTGAATCATCCAGAGCGCAGCACAGACAAGTCTCTTAGACGGGAGTAGAGCCTAAGAGCTAGTTGAACTTGGTCATGGCAATGTACGGATGTATTACGGCGGTCTAAGATATTGATGATGTTCCTTAGTGAAATTTCGCCGAATATGGACCTTACGCGTATAAAAACATTGCTCACACCGGCTTGTCCCACCTCTCTCAGCGAAGCAGGTTCAACTGTGTCAGATGTAATACGTACAGTTGCTCAATGGATGGAGAGTATTTGCCACATAGTATCGGCATTATGAAATTCAGTGGAATTTAAAACTTCCAACAGACCCTCGAAAACCCCGATATTCTGGAGCTAATAAAGTCTCATTCCTAATGAAAAAGGAAGGACTGAAATCCGGCTGGACCTAGCTGCAAGACTAGATGCAAGCCACAACGCTTAGCAGAAGCCAATAATAAGAAACTAGGCCTAGTCACCGAAACTTTCCACAGCATATGAATAGAATTAACAGGACACTATTGAATTTAATGAGCTCAGAAAAGTCTGCCAGAAATTCTGAAGCAACGGAATCTTGAAAGAAAATTCAGGTTTAAAAAGGTTACAGATTCCTCATCAAATTAGATAGAAATCAGGGTTAACATTCCGCTACACGCATCAAATGATCCCTAGCTGCTCCTATTGACACCCTTGGACTGGCATGAATGATCGCAAAGCGAAACAAAACGTAGATGCCACAATATCGCCGCCCGATCCGAATGACAACATCAACAAGCCGTATCGTTTATTTTCAGGCTGCCACAGCTCGGTCAATGGAATTGTCTTGGGCGGCCGGCCAATGCCAATGCGAGTCAACCTAGGATGCGCGTGCTCAGGGCATGTGGAGCCCTTGTCGGCCACAATAGCATCTCATGGTTATGATTTCTCAAATGCAGAATAGTGCACAACACACTTTAAGAAAAAAAAGAAAAGGACGGGATAAGCGCATGTACGTGGACTTGGGTGAGGATAAATTGTATTATTAGGATAATTACAGCATCTGCCAGCGTACGGAGACAATCCCGTACCGTTCCGCAAAAAGAACCGGTTCTATTGGAGAGCCGCTACAACCGCTCGTACTTACTTTGAGATACTGACAGAACGTGGAATAAGGGTGAAAAAAAAAAGTGCCGGACAGTCAAAACAAAGGTGCCTCGCATCGGTGGCTCGTATCGGCACCTCAGGGAGGTGGTTAAGAGTACCGATTACGGAGTAGGGTTGGGATTAATCTGCCTAGCGTACGTCTGGGACAGCTAGCACGCTTTTAGTTAGGTCCCGTGGGTGTTTTACTTTTCTTGCTGCCGCTCTAATTGTGGATGTGGGGTACCTAGTCGCGCTAGTCTGTTTTCAGTTGATTCAGTTGATGTTTTACTTTCTGGCTCTAGTGCCTACCTGCCCAAGTCTAATCCTCGGGTATCCAATCATCCTAAAATCTGACGCCACCAGTCGCCGACATTAGTTGCATTAGTCTTGATGCCTGAAACCTTGTGAGTGATATATTACCGTGGGAAAATTTTGTTTTCTGAGGCGGTAGATGGTGGCTTACGGCGCCTATCCAGGTCTGTCGCGGCCACAAGAGTTTCGGGTTTGCTGGACATTAACTCAATCCCGGATGAACTTTGATCCCAAGCAGAACCGTGCTATGGGTCGACGATCGTTTAAATGACTTTTACTGGGCTCATGATTTCACGGTTTAATAAGAAAGAAGTACAGCAAGAACTAAATGGCGGAGGTCTTTGTTGTCGAATGCAATCCATACTGCGATTGTGAAACCCCCCTTCCCGCCCCCCACTCTCGATATTCACATCCACAGGACTTGGGCGGCGGAGGAGTCCAAGATGCAAAGCACATAGCAAATTATGAATAATTCATGTCAGCGTCACTCAAACTTGGCCTCACTTGGACACCTTTCCCCGATCTGTGAGCTGCGATGAGCCTGCGGGAGTGGCTCGTAGTATTTACAAACCATTGGCACCTAATATTTTACATACCGGATTCCATTCCTTACGTCTTCAGTTCCATTCCTGAGTAAAACACAAGCTGTGATACACGGTCTCCATAGAATATTTGAACAAATTTTAACGTATACGGATGCTATACCTCCACAATTGTACATTTATCGAACGCTTTTGTGTGATATTTTGCGAATCGTCTGTTTTGACCCTCCCGAACTTCGGTGATCCGGATACTGTGATTTGCATATGGGCGAAAGACTTCGCTCTCACATAACTTCGTTGCACATCAAGAAATGATTATTTAAACTGTTTGTATTTGCAGCGTCTTTTGCTACAACGCTGTTGAGATGCATGTTTTCGGCAACATTGGCCACAACTTTCGCCCACGGCGAAAGAACCGCAAGCCGAAAAACTTACAAATTCGCAAGGTGTTGCTCTCAAGCTGCTCTCTATCTTCCAACTGCTCTTCTATCTTGGCGCACTTTACATCGACGGCTGAAGCATCGTCGCCCGTTCAAATAACCAGTCTCAACAGTGGTGATTCGCTCAACCTATGTCCTGCAGTAAAACCGCCACCTCGATTACACGAACGGCCTTTGATTAGTTCTAAAAGAACTCAGCGCAGTGGCAATCCTACTTTTTCGAATGACAATCTAATCGGTCACGAACGCCTGGAGGGACAACAACACATTACAGAAGACTATATTATCTGTAGTGCACAAGCCATGCACTTCTCACAAGCAAAGGAGATAATATTGTTACCACGCACCAGACCCACTAGCCGCGTCACGGAGCAGATAGAAGCTCAGGACCATTTTCAGCTGCGAATATCCAAGAGACCGCTTACGCCTCGATCTCGGTGGTCCGATTCTACTATTTAATCGACTGATAACGACGAGAATGTTTGAAACAGATTCTCAATATTGGCCATGAGCAAAACTCTATTCCAAAAATCTCGTGACTGAGTTTGTGGGACAATATTGCTCGGAAACCGGGCCCTGGCAGACACAGTGCTGTACACGATGATGAGAAAGGAAGGCAGAAAGCGGCTAAATGATAAGTTCTCTGTAATTCAGCGCATTGGAGCACTCCAACCACCAAGGAGTTTAATTTACGTAAACACACTCGAATAAAATGTGAATCTATAATCATAAGCCGCGAAATGAAATTCTGGTACATGTTTACCACCCCGCCTTCTCTTCCATCAATATATGAAGACGCTCATTAACGAGTATCAATAACGACACGAGTCTATCTACTTGCTTCCTGATTACAGTTATTGTTTGGTATAATTTGTCTGTAGCAAAAGAGCAAAAAGGGCGAAATTGAATATGCCACAGAACCTATTGGCATATATTATACGTACGGAATGACTCGCATGTTTCGCTATATTCTTGTGTAATGACTGACCTTATCTTGGTGACTGTAATTGGAAACTCTTTTCCTAGCCGCAAGTCGTTGAATGGACCCGAGTCCTTGAAAAAATCACCCCCGTGTTGCGCGTGTCGTTGTTTATAACTTGAGTCACTGTGGGCACCGAAAAAGCAGGACATGTCTGATCAATGCGAAGAACCGTCCAAGGTAGATTGGTAGCCATCAAGTCTCCGGAGATGCTGAGCAATGAGATGAATAATCATGCTAGTCTCGTGCAAAAAAAAAACCAAAAGAAAAAAAAATCAGAATGTCGTCGACTGAGTCTCCTCCGCCTGATAGCTGAAAAGGAAGTGGGTAACTGAACTTAGCCAACAGCCGATGTTGACCCTATGGGCGTGAGTTACTGGCACTGGAACATTTATATATGCCACCAAGATACCTTTATGGCTTCCGTGATGTGTCCACAAGATATGCATACAGATGAAAGCCAAGCCAATGGTAGTGCAACACTAGACCAGAAGTTTCCTGCAATAAGATAAACTCACTTAAAGATGGAGCCTTCACCAAAAAGAGGGATATTTGTCAGCTACCACTCTGTCACATTGCGAATCTATGTGTCACGTTTCTGTCTGCCTGATCAATAACATGGCCGAGGCAAATGCCATTGCGTGGTGACTCAAGACATTGAGCTGTACTCACAGCCGTATCGTTGATGGCGCCGGTACCGCCTGTGCTGTGGTAACCAGATGAACTGTATTTTGCAACATATCGTGTAAAATTTGCCTATAAGCCAGTGTATAAAGTTTCATCCTTTCGTTTTGTATATGTTACATACCCTGTACAATTAGACATTGCCTTGAGAGTCGTATGTGACAGGCGTCAAAGAAGTAGAATTCGCATCAAAGACTAGAGTTGTGAGGCCGTGGAAAATAAAAAGTGAAAATGAGGGGCTGGAATAGTGGCTGGATAGGGCGTTATTTGCAAATTTCGTTATTTCCAATGCCATAAGACTTTCTGTCGCAGCTGATATTTCAATCATCACACAAGCAGACAAAATCTCGCCGGAAATCTACTTCCGAAGGCGTCCACTTCACATCAATAATTCCATAGCGAGAAATCCTATCTCTTCCATTACTACTTATGTGGCAAGGACTTGTCAAATTTCAGGACAATCTCGGCGCCCAAGATAAGCTACGCTATGGGAACATGGTACTCCAGCCGCATTTCTCACCGTCGAATAAGAGTAATATAATGACAGACACATAAAGCCACTGAAAGTCCGAAGTAGGCAGCTAACAAACGCATCAATCGCTAGTCAGCGTGACAAAGATTATGTTTTCTGTAGAACATTGCCGTGTGGACTTAATTGTCATCGTCTATCATATGTCATTCCTGTCTAAATCTTTACTTACCATGCGGGGGACACACTACGTGAGCCTTTGCAGGGTGGCTGGGTTAGCCGTGAAGGGTCATTTAAGGCATCCCCCAGTGGCTATATCTCAGTTCTTGTGCCTCAAACAACGCTAGCATATGACGGCCATCATCCAAAAAAACACTTCTTACGGTGAGATTGGATGCAACACTAGTCCAAGGAGACGGCGTGGGAATGCTGCCGGAGAGAACAACAAGCCAAACTGAGGCTGTGAGTAGAGCTCGATGTCTTGAGTCACCACGCAATGGCATTTGCCTCGGCTATCATTTTCCGATTCTGTCATAGTAATGCTTGCGTGCGAGGCATAGTTATTAGGTTTATTCATGTTTCTGCAAAACCTTGAGGCTTAAACCGTCATTTTTGAAGCAAGGAGGCCGTCTTAACGTCTACCAAATAACATCATAGCCGGCGCTCACAATGCTCCCGGATACCTGAGACATGCCGGTCCACCGGCATGTCAGAGTAATCCTAAAACAAGTCATTCAGCTTTGACGCGTCCACGCGTAGTCCGCAAATGCCAAGGCATTCCTCCAAAACCAGCGTAAGATCAGGTGAAGAGGAGGCCAAGTGGTATCTATATTAAACTTTGTGATGAAATATAAGGCTTTAGTAACTTATATATATAAATCTTCTCGCCTGGCAAATGCAACTGGTTTGAGATAGCCTATTAGTTCTTTACCCTTTCGTTGTCCCACATCCTTAATTCTTGAGACCCTGCCCCTCTTTGTCCCTCTATTTGCTCGTTTTCACGCGTCATCATGCAGTCGGCTGTTTTACGCTTAGCCTTGACAGCGGTGCATCTGTCCTTTGGCTTTGCCCAGGTTTCCTCGCTCACTAATGTAGAGCGTGATATTATGCACTACGACAACTTCGGTTGCGGTAAGCAGGACGTAGTGAAGGCTGCTTTCCGATCGGTGGCACATTTCGGCAAGGACAATATTTTCCCGGAGATATGTGGCGCTATTTGCCATGAACCATTTGTGGGTATCTATAAAGGGTAAGTTGTTTTGGGATTTTGTACTGAGCAGAACTGATGATATTTTGAAGGGAATGTTATTGTGCTGAGAAGATTGATGTAAAGAGCTTTGAAATCGGCACAACAAATTGTCCCCCTGATCAAGTCACCATTTTTAAAAGCTTGGATGCGGATAAACAAGACAACCGGACCGATAACATCAATGGCACCAACATTATCAACGGCACCAGCGGTACCAACGGTACCAACGTTGTCAATGGTACCGGTGGCACTAACGGCACCAACGTTGTCAACGGGACCAGCGGCACCAACGGCACCAATATTGTCAATGGGACCAGTAGCACCAATGGTGCCAACATCGTCAACGCCACCCATAGCACAAAAGCTCCCGGCGTCATCAATGGTACAAATAGCACGAACGGGGTCAAAGAACCTCAAAATACCGCACAAGTGAACAAAGGCGATGCGAATCAGAACGACAATGATAATAATGACTATGTTGGCGCAGCAACTGAGAACAGTAAGGGCAGTGTCAATAATTTCGATCATCAAAATGATGCCAATAACATCACTTGCATCGGCGGTTGGTGCACTTCCGGCAACAGTTGCAGCAAAGAGCAAAATTGTCCACGCCTGCAAGTAATTTGTCAAGAAGCCGTCTGTAATACTAGGGAGTGCCAAGACGAGCATTGTGACAGACTGGTCGACTGTGCCGGAGATGAATGCCACTTCCACCAGTGCAAAGCGGACGAATGCAACCAGAAAATTGTGTGTTCTGGTAGAACTTGCAAAAAGGAAGAGTGCTACGATGATGAATGCTTAAAGAAGTTTGTCTGCAAGGGCGCTGAATGCAAGCATGAGAATTGTCAGGGCGATGAATGTCACATGAAGTTCGTCTGCGAGGGAAACGAGTGCAAATACGACCATCTGTCTAACTGCCTCAATGACCATGCCTCCCACCCCTCTCCACCACCTTCCATTCAAGCCACACCAGAGCCGCAAACCATTTCGAATTCTCAACCGACTCAGCTCATATGCAATGGCGAGGAGTGTCAGGACGGAAACTCCTCTATCTCTAATACCCCCCAACCAACCAGTCCTTCTGTGGTCCACGTGGCTAATTCCTGCAAGATACTTCCTCACCTAGGTATATGGATTGTCGCTACAATTACTAGCATCACTTTTGGTTTTTGAGATAAAGCACGTAGCTGAGGATATGGAGGTTTTTTTTTGGGCAAATATCATGATATTGAATAATGGAGTAGACGCGGGCGTTGAATCTTTTCCTGGACGGTATTTCTCCAGCTCTCAACTAACTGTAATAGTTCACGGACTAATTAGTCAAATCATATTTTTCGGCGCAATAGACAATCAATTAAATTGTATTTGACTAGTTTTAGGCGGCAAAGTCTTAATGCACGGCCTCAAGCCCAGAATTCTCATGCTTTCAAATTAGTTTCTTCGGCGTAACTCCTTTTGTGCTATAATTTAAGACAGAGGAATAAGTTAATATTGACAAAGTAAATCCCTGCTATTCATCATTAGTAGTTAGTGAACAACTGGAGTTCCAGGTCTAGTATCAATACCACCGGTTTTCTTGGTGGTGTTTGAGTTCGACATTTACAATGAGATTGTGTTAATACGGTGGTAGAAGGAGTCTTTGACGGTGATTATCAAAGTAAAAGCTCATATGAGCACCACAATCAGGATTGCATCATCTTATCCTGTCGTCATCTTAAACTCAACTGGCCGTGACTGTAATATTGAAAGGAAAGATCGTGACCTGATAATGGCGCGTACATACTTGTGAAGGACTAGAACACTCGTTCGCATCGGGGCAGCGTCTTATCCGGCGCAGCAACACCCTTTTGAATGTCTTTACCACTGTTAAAGACATTGTCTTTGTTTAATTTCTGTACGCTGATCAGGCTAAACAGTGTTAGTGCTCTACGTAGCAACACCGCTTGTATGCTGTCATCAGGTATGAAGGATATATTAATGTGCTACATGCTTTTACGATAGTGAGGCGTTCACTGAGACACCCTAGATGTCTTTTACTCAATCATTTCACAACTGTGTTCTGGCTAATGGATGAGTACTCCATCAAAATTAAGTGGAGTAATAGAAGATGCCAAGTGAAGCAAGAGGGGGGGCCATTTGATTGCGATATAAAAGATATAACCGCTATTGTTGGTCAATGTTCTCCGGCAGGGTACAGCTAGCATTTAATGTGTTTTTATCATCATCAGATAAGCCCATGAGGGACAACTTTTTTTTTTTAAAACAGATATAAAACTTTGCGAAGTATGTGGCTGCCGGAGTAGACAAGTGTTTGCTCATCTCAGTCCGGGATTATTTAAAGGTACGGTCTCGTATAATTTTCAGAGGTTCTATACGAGCAATCCCTGATTGTCCAAAGCTACTATAAGGAAAAGAGTTGCGTGCTAGCTTATCATTTTTCTGCGTTTAAACCATTTCCGGCCTTTTGGTACCAGAGAGCTTACCAGATTGAATGAGAATTTGTGGCGGTCAGTCCATCCTTTGTAAGCGCTAGTCTACTAACAAGTGGATTTATTCATCACATTGAAGTAGTCGGGTCCTAGATCCTAAAATCTGACATGGTTCGTATCTGCTGCACATCGCGGACGTTTGTCGATGAAGGTGCTTATATCATTTCGTACTAGTCACGATGTACTAGGTCAGTTGATGCGGCGTAAATGATAATAAGAATTCTGGAATCTAAATCTCGGAAGCTCTCCACCATGAGATCGCTATGGAACTGCCAGTGGATTACCAGGAAATAATAGTACAAACTCAGCTAACTACTTATTTTCGCCAATAGCTTGAACAAAAATCTGGAAGGACCGGCAGATAATGATAGTTTATGAACGTTGGAATGCCAAACTAAGACAAGTTTGATCCATTAACATTGTCTCGGGGTACCAAAAGAGTACCCGGTTTCAAGTTCCACGAACATAGAAGCACCTGTAGTTCACACTTTAATTTACGGGGGCTACATCGGCTCCTTGGATTCAGACCATTAAACCTGAGCTTTCTTCTCCTTTTCGCGTCTTCTGTGTCAATATTAATAGTTCTTTTACACAATGGCAAGTATATCTAGCAAGTTGCTGACGTCTTTCGTCTTATCAGCCTTTCTCGCCCAATTTGTTATCTGCGGATGCAGCATAAACACGTCCTTTAGTCGCATAGTTCATTCATTTCGAAAGCGTGATGCATATACAGATATTGCTCACACATTTGGTCCAAACAACGAGGCCGAGGTATGTAACCGTCTCTAAGCAAATCCATCTTGTTGTTAAGATTCTCAGCCATCGTCGTAGGATCATACGAAACTGGTTGCGCCTCAAGGCTCTGAACTACGTTCCATCAAAATCGGGCCTCAAGGCAGATGCACTGCGGCATTTTACCAAACAAGAGTTTCAAACGTCAGCACTATCCTGCATACCATAATCGTCATTCATGGAAAGCGACGCAATGGTGGCGAGTATTGGTCATTATTCAACGATTTGGTGCAAAAGGCCAAGGAAGATCGAAAACTTGATTCCAATAAGAACGTCATTGTTGTTGCACCGCAATATTTCTCTACAAAATATAACTCCGGTCAATATAAGCGAGATCAAATGGCTTGGGGTGACTTAAATGCATGGGAAGCGGGATCGAGCGCCACTCATCCTCATGGTATAAACTATACGTCAATTGACGTTCTTGACGCACTGGTAGATGAGTTTTCAAACCGAAATAAGTATCTGGGAGTCGCGAATATAACGATCGTTGGTCATGGAGGTGGCGGTCAACTCGCACAACGATATGCCATGCTCGGTGCGGAGCCACCACCGCACGTACATATCCGATACATTCACGGGGATCCGTCTTCATGTGCGTACTTCACAGCGGACCGTCCGGTGTCAGACGTAGGGCTACCAACAGTCCATGATTGTCGGCTTTACAACGATTGGCGGTACGGATTCTTTAAGTTCCCGGGAACGTTAGATCGCACTGTGGACCCCCAGGAATTTTTTAGGCGATATGTAACACGCGATGTCGTTTCTGTGGTTGGTTACCAGGACGTGGATGAGCGACATGGCGACCAATTTTGTATGGCTAGAATACAAGGTGGAAGAAAAAGGCGCGACCGGAACTTGACATGGTATCGGTACGTGAACATGTTGGCACGCACCAATGCATCGCTCAATGGGTTTCCAGGGACCTTTCAAAACCTCCCAGATTGGAGTCACTTATCGCAGGGTCAAATCAAAATGCGATTGTGCATAGTGAAAGACGCTTCTCATAGTGCGGAGAGTGTATTTGAGGGTGAAATCGGGCAGTCGGCGCTGTTTCACGATTATAAGGTGCTGGAGGGATGGAGGCCACATAATTCAACTGTCCACCAAGAGAATAATTCGTTATTGGGGCTAAGATAAAATGACTCTTATGAAATGGTTTGATCCTTGGAACAAAGGTTTGATCCTTGGAACAAAAGTTGGCTAGCTATTCACCTCTTTGTCAAAACACATTATTTATCTCATTTATAACAGTAATAACACAAAACTCTCTTCTTTGTGACCAAGGTTAATAATCAATACAGTCATTTCGGTTCCTGTTTTGTTTGCGCCGCCCTTCTTGTGTCCTTATGCACCCTTTTCCGACTGCATATACGATTGCAACAGTTACAATTATCAGACTATCATTAACGCTTGCTAAGAATCGGCCGACAATTTGTATCGCCATTTATTTAGCAAATAACACATAACAGCGTTTAGCAGCCACGGCTGCCCATGGGTTGACACGTGTCACCCGCTCCCCAGACAACCCCCTCAGCCATATACAACTAAAAACTTTGCAAGTTGTTGAACTGTATATTTGCAGCCGTTGAACGAGAATTCCCACACCAAGCAAAGAATTGACGCCGCTTGAGCTCGGCCACCTGTATAAAGTTTTCAAGATAGCATTGTGCCAAAAATACTTAGGTCTTGTGTATCGATCCGTAATCTTAAAGCCCCGAAACCTGTGGACATGGACGTCTAGCGGCCTTGGCACGCTGCTGTGGTAATGGTTCAACAAGTCGGGAATATTCCTCAGGATTCATAAGTCGAGGATCTGGGATAGCAGAACTCCCCGGATCTATCTGAGAACTGACTTGCGGAGGCATTAATTGGGGTAGGATAGGTCGGCATGAAGGAGTTAGTTGTCTCTGTCCAGGACCCTGTGGATAATTCCGATCTTTATAACGATGCGTAGATGGTTTTTCTGACAGTTCAGGCCGAGTTCTACCTCTAAAACCTCTCGGCCTCACAGCTTCAGTTGACAAGCAAAGTCTTGGAACGAGCCCTCGGCCGGGGTGACCCAGACGAGAAGCAACAGCCCACCCATCATCGTATTCGTGCAGCAGGCGAGCGAGGTCGCCAACATTCAGTGCCAATTCACCACCTCGTGAAGGCTTGAAGCTGTGACAAACTCTGTGAACATTTGATTTGGGGGGATCAATGGCTCGCTCTGAAATCGGTGCGCTTTTAGGCGCTGCCGGTGGCGATTTGGAAGGTGTACTCGAACCAGTTCTAACAAGAGATGAAGCTGTTGGTTCAGGCGCCGTGTGGGAAGTAGAACCATCAGTATTTGCCGTGTCGTAGAGCGAAGAAGTTTTTCTTACACAACTGACAGCCTCAATGGCAGAACCATGCAGGTCGTGAACTGGTTTGGCCTGCCCAGCTTGAGGGGACTTGGGAAGAGTAACCTCGTTACAAGCCAAACCTCCATCCAGCGTGCCACTCTGCTGGCTCTCTGCCTTAACCGCCACGGGAACGGCCTTGCTTGAGCGTCTGTGCAGGCTCCAATTGGGTAACAAATGATTGACCGACAGCAGACTCCTGCGAGGCGATTGTGGAACTTTCCGAACAGTCATGAAGTCGGGTGTTTTGTCTGGTTGAAACTTCTCACTGTCGGCGTCTCTTTTTGCAGCAGCATGTCTACGACACCGTCTCAATAGGATGAGGGCCACGAGGGTGACAACAATAATAATTCCAACCACTGCAAATGCAAAGCCAATTTTATCGTCAATCACTGTGTTCTTGGGTTCTGTTCTTTTCGTATTCATAGCTGATATATAAACGGTGTCGTGAATGGGAGTAGGAACGGATTGACTTTGCTTCCTGGCAGGACTCAGGACTTGGATTGTATTCGAAGTAGGATGCTTGTCCTTGTCCATCATGGAGTAACTAGTGACAGATGCCTTGGACAATATTGTCAAACTTACATACTCGGTACAGTAGAGCTCCGCCGTCTTGCCTGTTTGCTCGTATCAGATCCAGTCATCTTTGCTTGGCATCCCTTGCCTCAAATAGACTCTCCTGCGAACACATCGGATAAATACCAAATCAAATTTGTTACTGACCTCCAGTCGTACGCTTTTCAGCGTCCCCATCGTCTACTCTGGTATGGCCAACTGGGTTCCGAAGACACTCATTCATCTTGTTCTGAAAACCACCTTTTTGGCGTTGCTACAATTGGGTTGTAGTACGAAGAGTGAATGTCGAGTTCACATATGGTCAGACGACAATTGCGAATGTAGCTCTGGTCGAGTTATCTTAATTAAGGCATCGGTTCTTATCAAAGTACTTGAACCCTAAGGACGATAGCAAACTAACTACCAGTCGATGAGAGCCCACAAATGCCCCTCCCCTTTAACCCCCCAAAAGTCACTAAGAAAAGCGCCAAGCAAGACTGTCGATTACCTAGGTAACGACTATGCTATCCAGTTAGTTAGCCTAGCAGACCCATTCATGTGTGGACAGCAATAGCAGTATTGTTGTTGCCATGCTGCGAATGCTGCATACGTTCTCATCGTCATTGTATGTAGTGTAACTGTGGCGCACACTGACCTGAATCAAGCTGTGGAATTTTTCTACCACACCATCTGGCGTCTTTTTGAAGCTATCAACTCGCCGATAATTACATTCTTGGTTATATACGGAGCTAACCCCCTGCAGCCATGGTGCATTGCTCAATACTTATACCTAACCAACCTCAAAATATCGTCAGTCAAGTGGCGTGGATTCAGCGTAAAGATGATTACGGAACAACTAATGTCAGCAAAAAAAAAGTCAATCGAGTAGTTACAGGCTGGGGATCGCGCAGTAATAAATATACCCTTTAACATACCAATTTGATATTGCGGAATACTGAAAAATGCTTATTTAATCACATTGTCTATCTAAAAAGCTGAAGGCGAGACGTCTCATCAAATTTGAGGAGTGAAACTGCGCGACCGTGCCAAACCTATAACTAAGGTGTACCACAACCGCACCAAACCAACACTTAAGACAGACCCAATGCATAAATGAACAAGGCTAGTCTTTTACGAATGTAAAAATCTAGGGATGGGAATTTGACGCAAGTGTATCTGTCACTTCTATTTGACACGATGCCGTCAACGTCGGCTTGAGCTAGGCATCTCATTAGAGGTGAGAGCCAGACCGTTGAACTGATGATGAAATGTCTGGAATTTTATTTTCGGTAGCACTTCTCAAGTACCCTTTTTTTGGGGACTCTTTCGAAACGTCGAGTGAAACGTTGAAAACATACATCTCGTAGTCTGATTCGAACAAAAAGACAAAAGGGGGAGAGTGTGCACAGGTTGCATCATATTTTACCGGCACCGCAGCAGCACACAGCGGCATCATCTCGTACTTCATCTCATACAAGCGTCGCGAACGTCGAGTGACACTATCCCTCAATTTTTCTTCGCTTGCATTCTGTCCCAGCTGTTCCCGAAAAGCCAAGTGCGGAGAAACTTAGTTATTAACATTCCAATATCCTCTAGATTGGTTTGGAGTCGGGTTGCTAAGAGACTAAATCTTGTCCGCGGCCAACTTGCTCTTCCCAAGTACCTAAGAGGATTGAATAGCATGCAATTCCCAACAATCTCAAGTCGAAATACAAGTTATGCTTCACACAAAGTGTGGTGAAATTAGTAAACGACAAGGGAGACATAATGTATACAGCCCTGCACCATGCCTGGATCTTTGACTTTACTGACTTGACCCATTTTCCGACACAAGATTGTTGACCATCTAACATTCCAAAACCCGAACAACTCTATGTGATAGACAAAACGAATTACACACGGATAATGTAGAGCCGTTATTGTTTGAGTGTTTAAAATGCATCGTCGATTTGGCTGCACGGTCAAATCAAGTCAATATTGGGTTGGTCTTAAGGCAATGGCGCATATCTATAATCAAAAGCTTCGTATCTCAACTTTTCTCGCTTTCTTATATCTTTCAAACAACGCCAACACCTCAATCGAGGGCCACAATCCTTGACTCGTATTTTCTGTGCAATGGAGAACTTATGGCTCGTGTCACGACTTGGGAAACTGGTAAAGCAGAGTGATAGACAAGACTTCTGAAGTATTCGTAGCTTCTTAGCAACAAGGTAGCACTGTATTGTGAACGGTCTTAATCTCTGGCCTTCTAACAATCTGGT
>JASWJB010000433.1:0-29625 GCA_032433595.1 Conoideocrella luteorostrata
CACGAAATACCGCAAGTCAATCGGACGAAGACGTTGAAAAGGCTCCAATCTCGGACGCCGGACACGCTGCGGGGCGGGGGATGCACAGGGGGGGGGGGGGCTGTGCGAGCGATCTAGATCAACTGCTTCAACTTGTAATATATTCAGTAATCTGTGTATCTCTCTAAGAAGAAGAAAGCAAGTCAAGATACGAGCCTAATATCGTCGTATAAATAGGTAAGCCAAAAGGTGACCACGTGACTCGCTTCTATGCTCCTTGTTGTGCTAGGCGGCAGGATTCCAACACAAGGAGCTTGTGGAAAGGTTTAAATCTCGGAAGACGTACGGGCTGCAAGAAGCACCAGATATCGCCAGTTAGTTGATAAGCTCTTTGAAGGGTCTGCATCTCGGGAGACGTACACTGCAAGTAGCATCGAATGCATCCGATCTCGAACGTCGGTCTGGCGAGCTCGTCGAAAGTCTTCAATCCCCGCAAGACGTACAGGCGCTATTGAAGCATTAGACATTTGGCTTAAATTTCGGGAGACGTACAGTGTCACAAGTGAGCAGCTATGGAAGTCGGTCTCTAAGGCAGTGGAAAAATGTCCTTGATTCCTATCTAATTGACGGGAATTCGACTACTATTTTTCTCTGCGATATTCATTCTTTCGTGCATTTATTCCATTCTGTTGATTCTGACGATATCGTAGGTTTCCGGCGATGTCGTCCGTTTCCGATGATGTTGAATTCCTCGTGCGGGGCGCATTCGTCGGCATCGTTCAATTCGGACGATATTGAATGCTTCCGGTCGTACGATTCTGTTGAATTTGAATGCTTCCGGTAATGTTGAATGTTTCCGGTCGCATCGTGCGTTGGTTGTGAGGAATGTTTCCTGTGACATACAGACATCTGATATCACAGGTCAATCTGACGAGGTCGTTGAAACGTTTGAATGTCGGACGCATAGGCTGGAACAAGCATTAGGCATTGCAAGTTAGTTTCTGGTTACAGTAGTAGCGGCCGGGAGACGGAAAAGCCAGCTGATGATGATGATGATGATGATGATAATGATGTCGCTGCTGGTACCGACGCCGCTGCTGGTGGTCATAATGAGGATGTTGATGATGATGGCCAAAGGTCGGGATTCTGGTCACGATAGTAGCGGTCGGAAAGGGAAAAGTCAGCTAATAACGATGCTGCTGCTGCTGCTGATGCTGTTGCTGATGATGATGATGTTCTGCCCACGCAAGAAATGTCGCTGCTGCTACTAATAACGATGTGCTGCCCACGTAAGAAATGTCGCCGTCGCCAAATGTCGCCGTCGCCGCTGCTGCTGGTGATAATGGCCACAGGTTAGAATTCTGGTCACGATAGCAGAGCTCGGGAAAGAGAAGATTCACCTGATGATGATGATGATGATGATGATGATGATGTTGCTACTGATGCCGCCGCTGCTGATGATGATGCTGATGGTGCCGCTGCTGCTGCTGATGGTAATAATGATGCCGCCGTTGCTGATGATGATGACCACAGCTCGGGATCTCGGTCGGGATTCTGGTCACGATAGTGGCGGTCGGGAGGTGGAAAAGTCAGATGCTCCTGCTGCTCCTGCTGCTGCTGATGATGATGATGGCCACAGGCCAGGATTCTGGTCGCGATAGTAGCGGTCGAGAGGGAGGGGAAAAGTCAGTTGATGATGATGCCGCTGCTGCTGCCAATGATGCCACAAGTCAGGATTCTGGACACCATAAAAGCGGTCGGGAGGGGGTAAAGTCACCTGATAATAATGATGATAATAATGATGTTGCTACTGATGCCGCTGCTGCTGATAATGATGCTGATGATGCCGCTGCCGCTGCTGATAATGCTGATGATGCCGCTGTTGCTGCTGATGATGACGATGCTGCTGATGAGGATGTTGCTGCCCACGCATGAATAGCCATTCCCACCAGGCAGATGTTCGATCTGGGTCAGCACTCAAGGTGCAAAACAGCAGGGCTTGGGAGGGGGGCGGGGGCTGGTAAGTAACACAAGAGTAACACAACAACACAGCACAGTAACCAGCGCATAAGATAAGATAATGCCTGGTGCAAAAAATACACACAAGCCCGGTGCAGTAGAAAGCAAGGCATTAAACAAAACACCCGGCGTGTAATCCGCTAAAAACTAGTCATACACGTTAAACACCACAACTCAACAACCAGCGCACGCAGCAGCCCAAATCTGGCGCAAAAAACTCGCAGACACGCCGCGCACACGATGCAATAAAGAGAAAGCCGCTGCGGACGCTCCCAGTAGCTCTGCGACGGGCAGCGCACAAAATGCCGGCGGGATGGGTGGTTTTTCGCTCGAGTTGTAAGCGGAAAAGGGAGGAGACGATAAGCTGTTTTCTGACGAGGACACCGGCGTCCTTTAGGTCTTCTACTTTAGGAAGTAAAGAAGAAGACTGTAAGTGCCAGTGTTCTCTTTGGAAGATAACACGCGTTTGTGTAGGTGGATGTGGATACATAGGTAGTGAGAGGAAGGATACGTGGGGTATGGGCCTGGAGCAGAAACCTAAGACAAGGGTGTCTCGGATTGTAAGGGTATTTATTGGGGGATTTGGACAAAGCCGTCACAAGAGGGCATCAATCACTCCATCACCACTGTAACACAGCTCGTCCCATCAATGCAATCAAATTTGAACCTCTCTCTTTCATTCTGGCATGAACAGGCTCAAATCTCGGAAGACGTACACGCGCTTTCGAAGCATCATATATCGCAAGTTATTGGTAACTGGATTTTCGGCCGCCATCTGATTCAGTCAGCTAACGAGCTTGTTGAAAGGCTCAAATCTGGGAAGACGTACGGGCATCTAATATCGCAGGTCAATCTGAAGAGCTCGTTGGAAAGGCTCAAATCTCGGAAGGTATACAGGCTGCAAGAGGCATTATATATCGGCAGTTCGTTAATAAGCTCTTCGAAAGACATACACTATAAGAAGTGTCAGATGCATTAGATCTTGTGTCGTATTCAACATCACCAACAACGTACAATGCTGCCGGAAACACTCAACATCACCGAAAACGCACGATGCGACTGGAAACATTCAACTAGATGTGTTGGAACCCTGCCGCCAAGCACAGTAGGAAGCACAGAACGCGTCACGTGGTCGCCTTTCGGTCGTGTAATTTTTCACCAGACGGTATATCGTTGGCGGCGTTCTCACTGCAATTCAACTCATGTCGAAGCCTTATCCATCCGTTGGCGGCGTCTTCACTGCAATTTCAACTCATGTCGAAGCCTTATCCATCTGGGAGCAGCCCTACTGATTTTCACTGCAATTTCAACTCAAGGTTGGGCATCGCCAGCGCCAGCGCCTCCATCTCCGCCACGGCCTCGGCCTCGCCCCTCTCAATGCCGGACAGCTGGCCCTTCAGGTCCCTTGCCTCCGACTGCACCTGGTCGCGGCTCATCTCGCGAACATCCTGGAGCTCATTATCTCCGCTGCTGGTGGCGGGCTTGGCGAGGAGCTTCCTCAGCAGGTTGGACCTTTCGCGGAGGGAGCGGCCTTGCTTTTGCAGATGCTGCCATTTGGAGTGTAGTTCTAGGATTTTGGCTGGGTTCTTGGCCTGGTCTTTGTAGTTGCGCTCCAGGCAGGTGAGCTCGTACAGCTCGGGGTTCTGGCGCATGTGCTTGATGTCGATGATGGGTTTGGGCGCTATGGAGGGCCGCCTGCTGTCTGCAAAGGTGCGCGCCAGGGTGGCTAGGCCCCGTCGTGGTTTGAGGACCCGGAGCCGGAGCCGGAGATGGCAGTGTAGACATGTTGGTGGCCGGTTCATGATGGTTGTTGCTGTTGTTATTGTTGCAGTTGCAGTTGCAGTTGCTGCTGCTGTTAAGCGCGGGGGCGCTTCAATTGGCAGCTTTGAGAGGGAGGGCAGATGAGGCTAGAGAGCTGTAGAGCTTGTTCGTGGGCTTTGCTTGGCAGGCAGGGGTCTACCTAACTAGGTAATGCGATTAGCCGATTGCGCGAAAAATGGTTACTACATGTGTACTTGGCCATGAAGGAGTACACTCGAGAATTTACGGTTGTGCTTGTAAGGATATTATATAAATACTGAACCATACGAACAGATGACTGGATTTAAATCTTGGGAGACGTACGGATGCTGCAAGAAGCATCAGACATCGCAGGTAAACCAGACGAGCTTGTTGAAAGGCTCAAATTTCGGAACGTACGGGCGCTGCAAGAGGCATCTGGTATCGCAAGTTAGCTAACGAGCTCGTTAAAAGGTTAAAATATTGGAAGACGTATAGGTACTGCAGGAGGCATGAGATCTCGCAAGTCAATCTGAAGACGATGATGGTGGTGTACACAGGTCACGATTCCAGTCAGGAAGATCACCGTAGTAGCAGCCGGGAGACGTAAAAGTCAGCGATGATGATGATGATGATGGTGATGATGCTGACGCTGCCGCCGCTGCTACTGATGATGATTCCGTTTCTGCTGATGAGGATATTACTGCCCACGCAAGATGTCGCTGCTGCTGATGCTGTTACTGCTGATGAAGATATTGCTGCCTACGCAAGGAATGTTGCTGCTGCTGCTGCTGCTGATAAGGATGTCGTTGCCAACGCAAGAAATGTCGCTGCTGCTGATGATGATGATAATGCCGTTGCTGTTGATGGGATGCTCTGCCCTCGCAAGAGATGTCGCCGTCGCCGCTGCCGCTGGTGATGATGCCGCCGCTGCTGCTGATAATAGCCACAGGTTAGAATTTCTGTCACGATAACAGAGCTCGGGAGGGGGATAATTTACTCGATAATGATAATGATGATGATTATGATGCTGCTGCTGCTGCCGATGATGGTGGCCATAGGTCAGCATTCCGGTCGGGATTCCGGTGGGGATTTCGGTCACGATAGTAGCGGTCAGGAGGTGGAAAAGTCAGATGCTGCCGCTGCTAATAGTAATGCCGCTGTTTCTGCTGATGATGATGATGTTGGTGATGATGCCCGCTGCTTGTAATAATGCCGCTGCTGGTGATTTCCCAGCTGCTGGTGATTTCCCAGCTGCTGGTGAGAATATTGCTGCCCACGCAAGAAATGCCGTTGCTAATAATGTCGATGACACCGCTGCTGCTGATGGGGATGTTGCTGCTCACGCATGAAATATCGCTGCTGCTGATGATGATGATGCTGCTCCTAATGATGATGAAGCGGTCGGGAGAGGGGAAAAGTCGGCACTTGGGAGAGAAAAAAGTCAGCGCTCGGGAGAAGGGAAAAGTTAGCACTCACGAGAGGGAAGAGTCAGCCGATGATGATTCCGCTGCTGCTAATGACGATGTGCTGCCCACGCAAGAAATGTCGCCGTCGCCGCTGCTGCTGCTAATGATGATGATGCCGTCGCTGCTAATGGGGATGTTCTGCACTCGCAAGAAATGTCGTTGCTGCTGCTGCTAATGATGGCCACATATTAGAATTTTGGTCACGATAGCAGCGGTCAGGAGAGGGGAAATTCACCTGATAATAATGATAATGATGTTGCTTTCCATGTAAGAAATGCCGCTGCTAATAATAATGTCGCTGCTGCCGCTGCTGCTGCTTCTGATGATAATGCCGATGCTGCTGATGAGGATGTTCTGCCCGCGTAAGTAATGTTGCTGCTACTGCTAATAACGTTGTGCTATCCACGCAAGAAAGATCGCTGCTGCTGCTGCTGCTGATGATGATGATGCCGCTGATGCCGCTGCTGCTGTTAGCATTTGGGAGAGGGGAAAAGTCGGCACTCTGGAGAAGGGAAAAGTCAGCACTCGGAAGAGAGGAAAAAGCCAGCACGCGGGAGAAGGGAAAGTTAGCACTTAGGAGAGGAACGAGTCAGCTGCTGCTGCTGATGCTGATGATGACAGCTGTTGGATATAAGACATGATAATAACTTACTAAAGCGAACATTTAGTGAGCTCACACTTTTGCGCTGTGGCGCAACGGATATTTAATCCGACTGTTATGAGCCCGGGTGCTCGCTATACTCTGCAATCAGAATATCAATTAAGGCATCGGGCATTATTCTCTCTTACCAATAATCCCTTCAAATATCCTATTCAACATGATGACCTCCACGAAAGCTAGGAAGCCCGTCATCTTGACCGGAATCCGTAACTGGCCTCAATGGCAGAATTACGTATCTTTCAAAGTTTGACCCGGGCACTGGGCAAGCTATCCGCCCTGAACGTCGTACGAAGCCTCTATTGACTGAACCTATCGAGCCAGTCATATCAAGCTTCAATCCAACGGCACAAGACGAATCCGTCTTAAATGACCGGCAACGCAACAACCTAGCATTAGCTAGGTCTATCTACAAAGATAGCCTGAAGCTCTATAACAAGCAGCAAGAACAGGTTGTGAAGAAGGCCCGGGACGTCATCTTCAGCAGCGTAGATGACCGATTTGCTCAGCATCTAGACCAAGACCTAGATATCCTAGAATAGATTGATACCCTAGCTAATGCCGTACGGGGTTGAGGAGCCCTTGTAAGTATAGGCACTAGCTAAGGGATATCAACAAATTCTATCGGAATGTAATTATTCGAATCGATCAGTGTTCCTGACCTGGATCTCTCGATGGGAGGGAGACCTTCCTGCTGCAAGGCGCCCGTCTGAATATGCGTGAGGTCACAGGAAGTCGCTGGTTATTCGATATCGCGGAGAAAATAACAAAGCAAAATATCGTCCTTGCTGAGAATTTGCAGGAAAGCAGCACAACGGCTGAATAGGCCTAATCGTACGATTCAGCGGAATCTAGCTATTAGCCGGCTTCAAAGTGCGAGAAATTTCGAGGAATTACAGCTAGAAAATGCAGGAAATTTCGAGGAATTCAAGACAAGCCTACTGCAGTCAGTAAGTATCCCAGCCAGATCAACTATGCTGACGGCAGTCAAGAATGGTCAATAAATAACGTTGCAGCTGACCTACGGTCATGGGTAAATTCTACTCTTCCGGAACAACAAGAACAAAAGCCAAATCCAAGGCGGCCCGCTGGATTCCAGGCTGGTCAGTTAGCCAGTTAGTCATCTTGTGGGTTGCATAGGGTTATGTAGCGATCTAGATCGTTGGCTTCAAATTGAATATATTCATAAGTCTCTGTGTATCTATCTCTAAGAAGAAGAAAACAAGTCAAGGTAGGAGGCACGATATCGTCGTATAAATATCGTGGCTGAAAGGTGACCACGTGACGCGTTCTGTGATTCCCATTGTGCTTGGCGACAGGATTCCAACACATCTAGTCAGTCGTCAGGTCGGCCATCCGGTCAGTCCGGCAACGGAAGAATGCAAGGGAAATTATTCCGTGACGAAAGCAACCGGAAAAGACCTTTCAAGGAATGTGAGGCTTGTTTGAAGCCTGGGCATAATATCTTTGGCTGCTGGCTGCTCTTCCCGGATAAAGCACCAGAAGACCATCATATGAGTCATCTGAAGATGAAACAAGCAGAAAAGGCAGTATCAGAAAATCGAGACCTAGCTAAAAAGGTCGCGACAGCTAAGAAAGCTACTGCAAGGAAATTATGACGACGCGATGGTGCCCGAGATGGTAGAATTGTGGGAGTGGTTAACTTGGCAGCCGGATTTTCTCGTATTCTAGATAATCTAGAAAATAACAAGCAAGTCAGCAAATATCCACTGCAGCAGTCCACAATCCTAGATTTGGGTGCCACGATACATATCTTCAATAACCTATCAAGGTTCAAATCAATTCAGAAATCAACCTCACGAGATTACCTCGTAGCAGGCGACTTGTTGGATTACACGTGTGTGTGTGTGGGTGGATATGTGGATACACGGGCTGTGAGAGAAAGGTTACTTGGCCTCTGGGCCTAAGGCAGGAATTCAGGACGGAAGTGTCTCGGATTGTAGGGGTATTTATAGGGGGATTTGGACGGGACCGTCAGACGAGGGATTCTGTTGGAATGCCGCCAAGCACAATAGGAAGCACAGAGTCCGTCACGTGGCCACCTTCTAGCCACGATATTTATACGACGATATCGTGCCTTCCACTATGACTTCTTTTCTTCTCCTTAGATAACAGACACTTATGAATATATTGAATTTGAAGCCGATGATCTAGATCATTGCATAACCCTGTGCAACCCACAGATTCTGCATCCATCATCACAGTAACACAGCTCTTCCCATAAATGCAAACATCTTTGAACCTCTCCTGCCGACTCCAACACGACTCAGAGGTCCGGATCCTAGGGTATGGGACTGTTCATCTTCCAATAACCCGTCAAGACGGCTCTTTGGAATAATTTGGCCTATGTGCCGACGTTTTGAGGTGTCATTCCAGGTATTGTATGATGCCGGAATTCGATGGAATACGCAGGTTACGCCGACCCGGCTGGAACACAAGCACGATTCAGTCATCTGTGTAATTGAACAGCGATATCAGCAGTGGGTTCTTGACCATTACGGATCTTTTCGGTACAGTACACTGGAACCCCTTGCAGGAGTTTGCCACGGTTGGCCTTTGCGCGAGCCATGGATCGTTCAAGCTTGAAGTTGTATCGCTTCTCTGCGCCCTCGTCGTTCAAGATGAAGTCGTTTGCATCGGGGACCTCCCTGGTTTCGAGCACCGTTTCGATGAAATCCGAGCGCAGGACGACTGCTCCACGAGCCAGAGAGCAGAGGAACTTGACCGTGCGCACAATCTTGAGGTGCAACGAGATAGTTGCATTGCTGACCCTTCTGTACTATTTTTATACCTAAATCACGCAGCTTTCTCTGCAAAAAGTCAAAATGTTAGCATGTACATGTTCATAGATGAAAAACTACCGTGGCCAAAGCCCCAACTTACGCGATCATCGGTCCTCCTTGCTCTTGTTGCCGACCCATCTACTGAAGCCTGTGACCACGAGATTCATTTCCACTTCAGGCAGTGAAGGTCGATGTTTCTTGGATGGCCGCCTCACGTCATCGTCGTGACTGGGCGGTCAGGACGGTGGCTGGTCTTGCGGCGCCAGCGCAACGCCGCCGCAGAATATGTATCCGAGGAATTGCATATTCCGCGCTGACACGACGCGCGGTGGCTTAAAATTGTTTCCGCCAAGATGCATACCTGTGCGGTTGGCTACAAATCCCAGGCTAAATTGCTGGTACGCTCAGCAGTGGCGCAATGGTTACTGATGGGCTACCGCTGGGTTCTCGTTGCCACCAGACATGGGGGTGTAATGTGACAGAACAGTCACCAACACATTGATCTAGCCTGTGCCCCCGAATGCGGTGACAAATTTGAGCGTGTTATTTAGCTAGCAAGAATATGATCAGAACCAAGCGACAACGGAATCAAGCTTGCAAGCAGCTTGGCAAGCAAGACGATATCGTCTTACAACGAGGGATCCGAAACTTACGAATGTGGCCAATAGCGATCTTTGGCACAGACGACTAGGTCATCCAAGTCAGAAAGCCCTAGAGAAGCTAGGCACAAGCAGCTTCAATGCTCGAATTCGCGGTCCAACAACGGTGGAATGTGACGCTTGCGGCGGCGGAAAGATTCGTCGTTAGATATCTAGAAGACGGCCACAACGGCCTAGTCAGGCATTTGAAGAGGTCTGGATTGACTGGTCGGATATTACATTGGATTATCAGGGCTATTCGCGAGTGATGTGTATCGCTGACGCCTATTCAGGCCTTGTTTTTCCGTATTCTCAGCAAACGCACGGGCAGGCTAAGGAAAATTATTGTATTATTCGGGATTTTCAGGCTCTCGTACGTAGGCAATTTTGTCAGGAAATTCAAGTCATTCGGTCAGATAACGAGCTAGTCAGCAAGTTAGTCAGGAAGCATCTTCAAAAGGAAGGGAATTCAAGGGAAGTCTCCCGCACCAAATACGCAGGTCCAGAACGGAGGAGCCGAAAGGTCAGGGGGGTATGGTGCTTGAAAGAGCCCGCACAATGCGAATATCAGCAAATCTACCACATAACCTATGGAGGGATATCGTGGATGCTGCCTGCTACCTACGGAATTGAACGCCGTTACGAAGAAATAGCTGGAAAAGCCCGTACGAAGGGGTATTCCAAAGAAAGCCAGAAATCGCGCACTTGCGCGCGTACGGATGCAAGGCATTCGCCATGACTGACCTCTGCAGCCCAGCGACGAGATCATCGTAAGCAGAAGCCTGACCCAAAGGCATATATTGGATATCTTGTAGGATACCAATCGTCAAATAATTTCCGTATCTGGATTTCTCACCGGAATAAGGTTATTGTTACTCGCGATGTTATTTTCGATGAGGCTCGTATCTTCGAAGATAAGCTACCCTCCCGGGAGTTGCTGCAGTTAATCGATGGATTAATTGAAAAGGTCGGAATTCCGAAAGATCTGCAAGGACTAGAGAACGAATTAGCTGCTGAAAATATCAATGAAATTGGTAGCACTTCTAGCCACACAGACAACGAATCTGAGTCTGACGTACAGGACGAAATCGTCGTTAACACCGGTCAATCTGAAAGTCAGGAAAATTCGACTGCCTCGTGTGATGATTCTGATGAGGATTATCATACGGCTGTTTTCGCCACGTCAGCCGCTTATCCTGAGGGGGGTGGAAGAAGACGTCTGTGACCGATTTCGTGACTTTCAATTCCGACAACAGCCACAGGTCAGGCTTCCGGTCAGGATTCTGGTCACGATAGTAGCGGTCGGTCGGGGGAAATGTCAGATGATGCCGCTGCTGATGCTGCTGATGCCGTTGCTGCTGCTGATTATGATAGCCACAGGTCAGGATTCTGGTCACGATAGTAGCGGTCAGGAGGGGGAAAAGTCACCTGATCATGAGGATAATGATGATGATGCTGGTGCCGTTGCTGATGATGATGATGTTCTGCCCACGCAAGTAATGTCGCTGCCGCTGCTGTTGATGAGGATGTGTTGCCCACGCAAGAGATTCGCCGCCGCCGCCGCCGCTGCTGCTAATGATGATGGCCACAGGTCAGAATTCTGGTCACGATAGTAGCGGTCCGGGGGGGGAAAGTCACCTGATAATAATGAAGATGATTTAGCCGCTGCTGCCGCTGGTGCTGCTGATGATGTTCTGACCATGATGATTTTGCTGTTGCTGCTGATGATGATGATGCTTAGTCAATTCAACGAGCTCGCTGGAAAGGCTTAAATCTCGGAGGACGTATAAGCTACAAGCAGCTAGTTGAACGGTTTAATGCTTGGAAGACGTACAGGCTCCGAGAGGCTTGTCGATCTGACGAGCTTGCTGCAAAGGTGTAATTCTCGGAAGACATACAGGCATCTAATATCGCAGGTCAATGTGACGAGTTCGCTGAAAAGGTATAAATCTCGGAAGACGTACACTGCAAGAAGCATCAGATATTGTAAGGCTGTTAACGAGCTCGTTGAAAAGGCTCAAATCTCGCAACGTACAGGCGCTTTCGAAACATACATGCCGCAAGTCAATCTAACGAGCTCTTGAAAAGGTTCAAATCTGGGGAGACGTACAGGCATCTGATATCGCAGGTTAATCTAACGAGTTTGTTGAAAGATTCAATTCCTGGAAGACGTACAGGTGCTTTCCAAGCATCACATATCTCGTTGAAAAGGCTCAAATCTCGAAAGAAGGATAAGTATTACATATCGCAAGTCGATCTGACGAGCTCGTTGAAAAGGCTCGAATCTCGGGAGACGTACAAGCATCTATTATCGCAGGTCAATCTAACGACCTCATTAAAAAGGCTTGAATCTCGGAAGACGTATGGGATGCTGCAAGATGCATTAGACATCGTAGGTCAATCTGACGAGCCTGTTGAAAAGGCTTAAATCTCGGAATGCACAGGCTCTGGAAGTAGCATCGGATCTCGCAGGTCAATCCGACGAGCTTGTTAAAAAAAGCTCAAATATTGGAACGTATAGGCTCTACAAGAAGTATTAGATAGGGTAAGTTAGTCTAACAAGCCTGTTGAATGGTTCAAATCTCGCAAAGACGTACAGGCGCTGCGAGAAGCATCAGATCGCGGGTCAATCTGACGAGCTTGTTGAAAAGGCTTAAATCCTGGAACGTGTAGGCGTTGCAAGAGGTATGTGGTATCGCAAGTTGAGCTGACGAGCTCGTTGAAACGGCTCGAATCTTGGGAGACGTACGGATGCTGCAAGAAGCATCAGACATCGCAGGTAAACCAGACGAGCTTGTTAAAAGGCTCAAATCTCAGAACGTACGGGCGCTGCCAGAGGCATCTGGTATCGCAAGTTAGTTAACGAGCTCGTTGAAAGGTTAAAATATTGGAAGACGTACAGGCACTGCAGGAGGCATGAGATCTCGCAAGTCAACCTGAAGACGATGATGGTGGTGGTCACAGGTCACGATTCCAGTCAGGAAGACCACGGTAGTAGCGGCCGGGAGACGTAAAAGTCAGCGATGATGATGATGATGATGATGATGATGATGATAATGCCGTTGCCGCCGCTGCTGCTGCTGATGATTCCGTTTCCGCCGATAAGGATATTACCGCCCACAAGATGTCGCTGCTGCTGATGCTGTTACCGCTGACGAAGATATTGCTGCCTACGCAAGAAATGTTGCTGCTGCTGCTGCTGCTGATGCCGCCGCTGCTGCCCATGATGCCGTTACGGCTGATGACGATGTGCTGCCCACGCAAGACATGTCGCCGTCGCCGCTGCCGCTGGTGATAATGCCGCCGCTGCTGCTGATAATAGCCACAAGTTAGAATTCCTGTCACGATAGCAGAGCTCGGGAGGGGGAAGATTCACCCGATAATGATAATGATGATGATTATGATGCTGCTGCTGCTGCCGATGATGATGGCCACAGGTCAGCATTCCGGTCGGGATTCCGGTCGGGATTTCGGTCGGGATAGTAGCAGTCAGGAGGTGGAAAGTCAGATGCTGCCGCTGCCAATAGTAATGCCGCTGTTTCTGCTGATGTTGATGATGATGTTGGTGATGATGCCCGCTGCTTGTAATAATGCCGCTGCTGGTGATTTCTCTGCTGCTGCTGAGAATGTTGCTGCCCACGCAAGAAATGTCATTGCTAATAATGTCGATGACGCTGCTGCTGCTGATGGGGATGTTGCTGCTCACGCATGAAATGTCGCTGCTGCTAATGATAATATTGCTGCTCCTGATGATGATGAAGCGGTCAGGAGAGGTGAAAGTTCGGCACTCAGGAGAGGGTAGAAGTTAGCACTCGGGAGAGAAAAAAGTCAGCGCTCGGGAGAAGGGAAAAGTTAACACTCACGAGAGGGAAGAGTCAGCCGATAATAATGATGATGCCGCTGCTGCTGATGACGATGTGCTGCCCACGCAAGACATGTGCCCGTCGCCGCTGCTGCTGATGATGGCCACAGGTTAGAATTCTGGTCACGATAGCAGAGCTCAGGAGGGGGACGATTTACCTGATAATGATGATGCTGCTACTCATGCCGCTGCTGCTGCTGGTGGTAGTGGTGATGCCACTGCTGGTGATGATGCCGCCACCGCTGAGATGCCGCCGCCGCTGAAGGTGATTTTGCTGATGATGATAATTCCATTGCTGCCGATGAGGATGTTGCCGCTGCTGCTGCCGGCACTTGGGAGAGGGGAAAAGTCAGCACTCGGGAGAGGGAAGAGTCAGGTGATGATGATGATGATGATGATAATGCCGCCGCCGCCGCCGCTGCTGCTGATGATGCTGCTGCTGTTGATGATGGTCACAGGTCTGATTCTGGCCACGATTGTAGCGGTCGGTCGGTCGGGGAAAAGTCAGCTGATGATGATGCCGCTGCTGATGATGACGCTGCCGATGATGATGGCCACAGGCCGGGATTCTCACGATAGTAGCAGTCGGTCGGGGGAAATGTCAGATGATGCCACCGTTGCTGCTGCTGATGCCATTGCTGCCAATAATTATGATGCTGCCTACGCATGAACAGCAGCGCCCGAGGTGCAAGAAAAGCAGGGCTTGGTTAGGGCGGGGGGGCTGGCAAGTAGCACAAGAGTAACACAACAACAACACGGTACAATAACCAGCGCACTAGATAGGGCAATGCCTAACGCAAAAGATGCAGAAAATCGCGGCGTATATAATTAAAAAGATATAGTGCCCTAAATGTATTATTTAGTACATGGACGGCCAAAACCCATGCTTGGTGTTCGTCAGCCCAGCGATCAGGAGGCCTGCAAGCAACCTGCAACATGCAACATGCAGCACCGCATAATAGCAACACAACGAGACAGAATTCAATCTGGTGCAAAAGCTGCTCACAGGCCCAGCTCACAAGCTGCTATTAGACGCAAGACATGAAACGAATCGCCTGGTGCGCAATCTACGAAAAACCTGCCGTGGTCGGGAATCAAGCCATCAGAGGGGGCTTGCTTGCAAGTAACATGCAGCACCGCATAACAGCAACACAACGAGACAAATTTATGTCTGTTGCAAAAGATGCACAAAAGCCCAGCGCACAAGATGCAATAAAAACCAAGGCATCAAACAGATTACCTGGCGTGCAATCAGCCAAAATACGCGGCTAACACGCTAACCACCACAACTCGACGACCAGCGCTTATACCGCCACGAAACCTAGCGCAAACGACTCGCAGAAACACGCTGCACACAATTCAATGCCAATCAAGCCGCTCCCGGCGCACCCGGAAACTCTGCGGCGGGCAGCGCACAAAATGCCGGCGGGATGGGTGGGTTTTTCGCTCGCGTTGTGAGAAAAAGGAGAAGACTGTGAGCGGGAAAAGGAGGAGGCTGTGGGCCGTGTTCCTTTTACTAGGATGGAGACCTTACAGTCTTCACTCTACTAAAGAGTAATGACTGTAAGAGACGTATCATGCCATAACAGTGGCACCACCACCACCAACCAAATAGTATTGAGTACTAGTTTGCGTAGCATCGGTTCCTTCCGCAAGTTCCCTGAACTGACACGGTGGGCGGTTCCGAGAGGAGAGCGGCGTAAAAAAGAATCCCATTCTTCGATTGCGTCGATTGGCTCTGACAGCTTCAGGGCAGTCTTTGGCAGTAGCAGCAGCAGCAGCAGCAGCAACAGTAGTAGTAGTAGTCACTTCAAGCACATGGTGTAGTCTTGGGTTCCTCTATTCTTGCCAATCTTCCAAATCGGTATCTGTACTGGACGACTGATCATCATCTCGGCTGTCCAAGCCAAGAACAGTGTCATCAATCCGCGGGGTTGATGCTGTTGACAACGCAGAGGGCTCCCTGAAATCAGGAGATGCTGTATTCGGGAGGCTCTCGTCCGTCTGGGACTCGGTGACATGTACTCGGGCAGTCGATAGTGAGGGATTCGGACTACGCCTGTACCTATTATTTTTATCGGTTTGCAGAAGTGCAGTGTCTCTAGATGCTGGCCGTTTTATCCCGGTCTTGTTGTCCATGTTGGGTTCAAAGGTTTCATGGGGTGAATCAGTCGGTTCATGCTTCCATAACCATTTCAAGCACTTCCAAGAACTCCAACGCCTCTCTGGCATCTTTTGCAAAAGGCCCTTGATCATAGGTTGGAGAAATGCTGGCGCCTTGGCGATCTCGGGAAGGGCAACTTCACAAACCCAAGTTCTAAAATCATTAGGATCCCACCTGTCGTCAATGTCAGGGTCCCAGTTGGTGAACAGCTGCATCCCAATAAGCCCAAGAGCCCACATGTCAATTTTGTTCGTGTAGAGTCTAGGTCTGTTGAACAGTTCAGGAGCCATGTAGATCTCCGTTCCCGTAAAGGTATCCATTTTAGCCGATTCATTTTGCTTCGAGGTGCCAAAATCAGCCACTTTCACCGTCAGTTCCGTTTGTCGTTTTATTACAAGAGCATTTTCCGGCTTCAGGTCTCGATGAGTGACGCCTCTAGCATGCATGTAAGACAAAGCACTGCCGAGGTGTGACATTACTATCAACCGCTCGCTTTTGTCGAGACCAGGCAGGGCTTCACCAAGATTCAACGGAATATATTCCACAATCATCCATGGTGGCAAGGTTAAGTCTTCAGCGACAACCAAGTCGAACGCTTTTACAATATGTGGCTACAATGGGACAGTCTCTTTCTTAGCTTTTTCTGACCGATACTTTGATCCACATGTTGCATGTACTTACGTGATCCAGATGTTTGATGTGCATGTATTCCATCCGTAGGGCTTCAAATCTTTTCCTCGCAGTATCTGCATTGTCACTTATTTTGTAGAACGGCTCTTTCGCACCAAAAAACTCTCCCGTGGATACATTCTTGACCTTCATTACCGAGGCATGCGCGCCCTTTCCTTGCATCCCCTGACCTTCAACGACATAAACAGCGTTGTTGGCGCCGTAACGGACGTATTCAGCAGAAGTTTCGTCATGACTCAAAATAGACGGAAGGCGTTTTGGAAGTGAGCCCATGATATCCTTACTATATGATCGAGCTCTTTCTTTGTACCGAGCAGTCTCGGCTGCTGTTCGTTCTGGAGTCCAGGCGCGAAACTTGACAGCCCCCAGATCAATAATTACAGGGCCTTGAAGCTCCTGAGGCAATCCACGTTTCACAGGGATGGTAGCTTGGCCATGAATACGGATTGCTCGATCGGAGAGCCGTGTTACTCTTGGCCGATGGGTGTGGGGGCTGATATCAACCCGGCATGCTTGCCTGCTGATGCCAGTCTGGTTGGTTTTCGCGATTTGGAGGTCACATATATCGGAATCATGGTGAGACCCCAAAACCCAACCTGCTGGATCAAACAAGTCCTCTCCCATGACTAGGCGTAGAAACGGCGGTTTCAATTCTTGTTCATTGGACTGCCCACCCTTCCAAGACATGCCGGCGGTATTGGCGGAGGGGTTGAAATGAAACCTTGAATTGTCTGACCAATCCAGGATGCCATCTGCGCCAACAAAGTTACCAAGAATTAGCACAACCTTTGAAAAGTCAACAGCGTTGGTATCGGCCATATTTCAATGAGCCAAAAGCGGCGGCCAAGAGTCAGTTGAACTAAGTAAAATCAAAAACTCAGAAAGTCTAGGAAGAAGCGATACTTTGCAAGTGGCAACTGTTGGAATGCCGCCAAGCACAATAGGAAGCACAGAGCCCGTCACGTGGTCACCTTCTAGCCACGATATTTATACGACGATATCGTGACTTCCACCGTGACTTCTTTTCTTCTTCTTAGATAACAGACACTGATGAATATATTGAATTTGAAGCCAATGATCTACATCATTGCATAACCCTATGCAACCCACAGCAAGCGTGAAAATAATAGTTTAACTAACTCCACCCCATCCGCCCCTCTCCCCGCCAGCGGGGAAATTGCCTCAAAATTGGTGTGCTCGTGGAATGCGGGGGGGCTATCCATCGTGCTCCGCTGATTCGTCGACTTAGTGCTTGTGGACCCGACTGTTACCGACACACCCTTTTGTTTGTGATCTTGTTCTGGTCGCGATACATTGCAACTGCAAAGCTTGTTTTGGGGACCGGGGCGATGATGGTTCCCCTATTGCCTGGAGACGTTTCCGTACTCGTTCTCGACGTTGCCGCTGAATGTCCAATTTTTTTTTTCGAGCGGCCTCATGCATTTTTTCTTCTCGAAGCGCAACATGCCGCTGGAGAAGGTCCTTTTCCTGCTCCCAATACTCCTGGCTTTGTATCGAGTTTCTTATACGTCTGATGCTGTCCGCGGACAACCCGTTGACCTGGAGAAGTTGTTTGTATAACGAGGCAAGAGTTTGCCATGGTCGAGCAGCCGTCGCTTCGTCGTCCTCGCTATGAAACAGGAGTTGGTCGAGCACGTTGGCGTAATGCTGGCATTCAATCTTCCAGTAGTCGGGTTGCCAGATGGCGATACGAATCTTGTCGAGTTGCGGTGGATCGAAATGGTCTTGTAGGATGTTGCATTGCCATTTATGGCCCTCGAGACATTCGTTATCCGACGAGGAAGGCTCCGGGGTTGCCTCTTGCTGCTGACGTATCACCCCCTCCAGCCTTTGACAAAGATCTTGATGCCCCTGGGCAGACGCGAAAAACCTATCAAAGCCGTGCATTAAAGGAGAGGGCGTGGTCTCCATCAGTGGTCAACAGTTGAGGAGTTGGTGCGAAAGAGATGAAAACTGGTTGCTGAACTACCCGGCGCGCCGAGACAGCGTCATTGTATCACGTGGTTTATTCCCCCCATTGGTGGAGGGTAATGCAAGGCCCCATTCAAGTGAGCAAGCCAATAAAAACCCGGCTAGCCGTCGACAATGTGGGGCGTAGCGGACCCACGGGTACCCAGAGGGCAGGTTCGTGCAGAAGTGCAGGGTAGTTAGTTTCCGTGATTCTTACGTGCGTCTCAGGCACTCGAACAAGAAGATGCTTGCTCTAACGATGGTCCTCATATTCGTGACATTATAGTTTGGAGTGTGCATACTAGCGGCCGAGGAGACTTTTTATCGAGCAGCCCTGGATCCTCAGCTTTGATGGCGAAAAATACATTCAAGGTAGCCTTAAGCACTAGAGCGAGAGAGACCCTGGTTACTGGCCTGGTCCAGGTCTGAAGCCCCTCATACCGCTCTCCTCTGATCTCCTCTGGTTCCAGATGCAGCAACAAACCATCACACCACAAAGAACATGTCAATTTGCGAATAACGTTCTTGGAACTGGTCTTGACCCATCATTATTTGATACCCTAGGACCGCAGCATATTTGCCATGCCTCTCAAACGGAGATATCTGCGCATGAGGCAGGATGACCTTGCCTGGGAGAAAGGCGATAAAGAGGCCGAGACGTGGGAGAGGTCATTACTCAAGGCGCAGGTATACCGCGATGTTGGCAGTTTTATCAATCAACACAGACCTGGGGACCCTCTCGAGCTTCACAGTCCGATCAGAGGCGGGTATAACATATTCTTCCGCCTGGAGTATAAGGATGGCTCCTCGGCTGCTCTTAGGATCCCCTGCAAAGGTATTTGAGAATGCAATGCAGGGTCGGGTTTGATCTGGCCAATTGCTGAACCATGCATGATAGGCATAGTCAAGTGTCCGGACGAGAAAATCCGCTACGAGGTCGCGACGATGCGGTATATTGCGGAAAACACCACGATTCCGGTGGCCAAGGTTTACCATCATGGCACCGCGGCAGAGAACCCTACTGGCCTGGGACCGTTCATCATCATGGACTACACAGAACACGAGAGGACAATGTCGGAGGCTCTTAATGACCCCATTATCAACTCTAGCGAGTCTCATGTCCTGGATCCCAACGTCAGCACGGAGAAGCTCGAGCTTCTCTACAGACAGATGGCCAACATTATTTTGCAGCTGTCTACGCTGACATTCGACCGCATTGGATCACTGGTTCAAGATAGTGATGACGTGGGATTTCACGTGTCTGGGCGACCCCTGACTATGAACATGAACTCGATTCTCGAGTTTACCGAGGCGCCTCCGTCTCTGTTGCCAAACCAGCAGTATTCGACCGCTACGGAGTGGTACTCTGCGCTGGCTGACATGCACCTGACGCAGTTGGTGTTTCAACACAATGACGCTGTCGAGGATGAGGAGGATGCGAGAGATAAATATGTTGCTCGCCAGCTTTTTCGGCGGCTAGCCGCAGAAGGGCGCCTCGTGTCTGAATTTGATACGAAAGAAGATGGTCGTCAGAGCGGTAAAGAGGAGGAGGGTTCGTTTCGAATCTTCTCAGAAGACTTGCGTCCCTCCAACGTACTGATCGACAAGGACCTCCGTGTGGTGGGCGTGATTGATTGGGAATTCGCCTACATCGCGCCGTCGCAGTTTTCCTTTGATCCGCCCTGGTGGCTACTCTTGAAGGCGCCGGATGAGTGGTCCGACGGGGGTTACGTGTCTTGGATGGAAACATATGAGCCTCGCTTGAAAACGTTCTTGCGTCTCCTAGACGAAGAAGAAGAAAAAAAGGTGCAGGCTGACTCTGGAAGAAGCATCAGCGGCAAGCAAGAAGAAAAGGTGCAGGTTGACTCTGGAAGACGCATCAGCGGCAGGCAACAAGGAGTGCGTCTCTCGCAGCAGATGCGCAAACGCTGGGAGAGCAGAGCATGGATGATCAATTACGCGGCCAGGAGCAGCTGGGCGTTCGACTTTATCTACTGGAAGTTCTTGGACGCGGAATTTTTTGGGCACAACGAGAAGGGCGATCATCATGAGAGGCTCGGCATGCTCACCACGGCTGAAGCGGAAGCCATGGAGCAGTTTGTGAGGATGAAGATGGAGGAACGCAACAAGCGAGCCTTGGTCGAGTGGAATGACGAGAGTGCAGCGGCTAGGCTTGCCAAGTTCATTGTCTGACTCCCTCCACTCTTTCAGGCTAGGCTCTCTCTTCTGTAACTTGACATTATTTATGGCTTCAATACCTGAGGTACGGATGAACTGGAACTTGACGCTACAGGAGCGAGCGATGGGGGAAGGATGTAGGGGCCTTGTATCCATCCAAGATGGTCCATGTAGAGAGAGTATGCATAGGTGCCAAGTTGATTTGTATAATCGCATAATACCGACTCCTATTCTTGAGAAACAGGGTCCCTTTCTGCGATGGCTAGAGATGATGCACATCATCTCGGCGTGCCCCAAGTGCAGCGTTCGTCGTCCGGCTATGTCAGATCCTTTCCACCGTGGACCCTCCTTGATCAAGTGCACCCCAAAGCTATCAGCCTCCTTAGTAACCAGCACATGCACCAAATTCTCAAGAAGCTCGAATGTGTCCCACTTCCAGTCTGAGCGTATATTGTGCCACCTCCCAAGGCGCTCATTCCACTTGAACTTAACAATAGAGCTCTCGATGGCTACCATGATGGTAACCGGAAGGTAGGCAGCGAGCACAGCTTTCAAGCTCTTGCTCCTCGTACTGACCTGACCGGCTGCCGAGCCCTCTTCCTGGACAGCCACGAGGGAGGGACTGAGTGCCGCGTTATCGCCATGGGTTGGGCTCTCACGATGGCCAATTTCTCCGTTCGGGTGTCAAGGCGTCCATGACAAAACTCGTTGGGTGCTGGACCCTTCAGCGTAGTCGAGTGATCCTTGTGACTTGTTAGCGTGGTCCGGTCCTCCGTTTTTATGCATGCACCCTGACACTCGTGAAAGATGCAGCAGAGGCATCCGCCGTCGAGGACAACAAGGCTTGCGGCATGAAAGGTCAAACGAGCACTCACACTAGTGTAATCCAAAACCGTCTTTAGAAAGTTGATCGATACAGCAAGCCCGTACCGGGCTTGTTGAGCTAGCGTGTTGCTCACCCCGCGCAGTCGAGGCTGATCAGTAGGTGCCGGTACAGAGTCATCGAGTCGAGGGCAAGTTTGATGCCCGCGCATATTGTTGCCGCCGAAGTAGATAGTGTTGAGCACCAAACTCCAAGGGTCGAGCGAGGGTGACTCTCAAGCCAGCATAATACCCCTTGACCCTATTCTTCGGAGCAGAGGTCCTGTGTGACTGGTGTTGATTTGTTCATGGTTGTTGGTCAATTCTTCGTCATGCGATCCTTGGGAGCTAGCCGAGTCAGAGTGCGTCGAGGTCAGTCTGTTTGTGATAGAAAGGGACGAGGAAGAAAGGACCGACGAGAGATGGGTAGCGCAACGGCCTTATTACCTCACGGCCACATGGTCCGTGAAAGGGAATAAATCGTCCTTTGTATATGTTCTTGGTAATTGTGGACATGGCTCGAGGACCATACTCTCGCCGGCGACGAATGGTATACGACTGCCTTCACGCAGCCCATTGGTTGATTTTGCCGCTGTTGACCAGCCTGTCATATGCGGCATCGTTGTGCTCATTTCGTGCCACATCCGACTGATGAAGCCGCTTCAAGCAGCCTTTAAAGGGATCCGCGCTAGTTTTGCCGGTACACTTCAATGGTCGTGATGAAAGGCGCATCTCTGCAACACGTTTCCTGGATAGAAGCAGTGGGTTCAGCGAGCAGGATCAAGCGCTGGCGAGCAACGGTATTGGGGTCCGCGCTGGTCCTGCTGGTCGTGGCAAAGCATCCAAGCGTGCGGTGGTGAAACCACGGAAGGATCTATGGCGTTGAAATGCCGTTTGGCAATGGCCAACATTCAGCACTACTCATTCGACTGCCCGCTGACAGTCTTGACTGCTTCGACACCTATGGCCAGTTTCTTTCGCCAACGAAGCAGAAACTACCATCCTCCTGCATTCGCAACTCCTATCCTTCCGATCAGACTTGGTCTCCCCCCCCCTTTTATCTGAAACATACATGCCCCTTATGCCAGTAGTTTGTCACCTATAAATGCCCTGTATCATCTGCCGGCGACGGATCGAAAACAGCTGCCAACAGGATTCATCTGCTTATCCCCGGAAGGTGTCGACTCTTAGAAGGAGGGCTCCTGGCAACAGATTTTGAATCAAGACTAAGTGGCTGCCTCGGCCGCTTTGCGCTGTCGGCGGTGAAGCCGGATCTAAAGCTGGATGTAAAGCTCGTTGCCGTGTCACCGAGCTCGGGTAGCGCAGAATCCTGACTGCAGCCATCCATGTCCGTAAGCTCGGGGGCGTGCTCGTCTGGAGTATGCGGTAGAGGATAGTCTACGCAATCCACGAACTCGTCTGAACTGTCGTCTTCGTGAAGCTGGTCAGTGAATGTTGGGCCGGGGAGAGCTGTGATGGCGTCCTGGACTTTTTTTTAGCGTCTCTGACGTTCGCAGCTTGAATCAAGCTGCCTCGGTATTGCTTTGCCAGGTCCCTCACATTTTCTGAAGGCGGTGGCTCCCTGGATGTATGTTTCACGATCGTTGGTCATGGCATGAGCCGTCAACTGGGTCATGTGGTACTCAGGCTGCCCTCCGTCGGTAGTCGGCGCGGTGAGGTGATGGGCATACAGCTTGAGAGAGTCGTTTTGGTACGTCGCACTGAAGGTGTAGGGGCGGCCATCGTACTGCGGTTTGTCCTGACCGTAGTTCTGCAGGCTATGCATAGCACAGGATCCAGCAGCGCCATCGTAGCGAGCTTGTCGGTTCGCAACAGCTGCGCTGCCATCCGGATCTTTGACTTCTACAAAGACAATCGGTGCCATACGCTTATCCTGCGGAAGACGTACAGGCATGAAATAGCGCAAGTCGATCTAACGAAGACGTTGAAAGGCCCAAATCTCAGATGTACAAGCATGGAATACCGCAAGACCATCTGACGAAGACGTGGAAAGGCTCAAATCTCGGAAGACGTGCAGTGCAGGCTGCAAGAAGATGGTGGAAGGGTTTCAATCTCGGAAGACGTACGGGCTGCAAGAAGCTCGTGGAAAGGCTCAAATGTCGGAAGATGTTGCCGCTGCTGCTTTCAGCACCCACGAGAGAGAAAAGTCGGCTAATAATGATGATGCCGCCGCTGCTGCTGATGATGGCCACAGGTTAGAATTCTGGTCACAATAGCAGAGCTCTGGAGGGGAAGATTCACCTGATAATGATGATGTTGCTACTGATGCCGCTGCTTCTGCTGATGATGCCGTTGCTGGTGGTAGTGGTGATGCCACTGCTGGCGATGATGCTGCCGCCGCTGATGATGCAGCCGCTGCTGATGATGGTGATGCCGCTGTTACTGCTGCTGAAAGTGATGTTGCTGCTGATGCCGTTGCTGCTGCTAATGATGATTCCCTTGCTGCCGATGAGGATGTGCCGCTGCTGCTCATAATGATGATGATTCCGTTGCTGCCGATGAAGATGTTCTGCCCACGTAAGAAATGTTGCTGCTGCTACTAATGACGATGTGTGCCCACGCAAGAAATGTCGCTGCCGCCGCCAACGATGATAGCCACAGGTTGAGATTATAGTCACGATAGTGGTTGGTCGGGAAGGGAAAAGTTAAATGATGATGATTCTGCTGCTGCTGCTAATGATAATAGCCATAGGTTAGGATTCTGGTTATAATAGCAGCGGTCGGGATGGGGAAAATTCACCTGATGATGATGCTGATGCTGCTGCTGCTGATAATAATAATAATGCCGTTGCTGCTGCTGCTGCAGATGATGATAATGGCCACAGGTTAGGATTCCGGTCGGGATTTTGGTCACGATAGTAGTGGTCGGGGTGGTTCAAAGTCAGCTGATGATGATGCCGCTGGTGGTGGTGGTGATGATGCCGCCGCCGCAGATGATGGCCACAGGTCAGCATTCCGGTCGGGATTCTGGTCACGGCAGTATAGCGGTCGGGAGGGGGAAAAGTCAGATTATGCCGCTGCTGCTGCTGGTGATAACGAGGATGATTCCGCTGCTGCCGATGGGGATGTTTTGCTCTCGCAAGAAATGTCGCTGCCGCGGCCGCTGCTAATGATAATGGCCATAGGTTAGAATTTTGGTCACGATAACAGCGGTCAAGAGAGGGGAAATTCACCTGATAATAATGATAATAATGTTGCTTTCCATGTAAGAAATGCCGCTGCTAATGATAATGTCGCTGCTGCTGTTGCTGCTGCTGCTTCTGATGATAATGCCGTTACTGCTAATAAGGATGTCCTGCCCGCGTAAGTAATATTGCTGCTGCTACCGATGGCGATGTGCTTCCCACGCTTGAAATGCCACTGCTGCTGATAATAACAATGCTGCTGCTGATAATAATGTCACTGCTGCTGCTGCTTCTGATGATGATGCCGTTGCTGCTGATGCCGTTGCTGCTGATGCCGTTGCTGTTGCTGCTGATGCTGATGCTGATGATGCCGCCGCTGTTGCGATGATAAGAGGGTTATGGTGACGCCCGGGATGTTAGCACGGATGATGCATGTCGGCGACAGTGAGCTTTCGTCCGGCTATCTTGCCTTGGTAAGGATTTTTTCAACATCTTTAAACTTTCCCCACGCTACTCAAGTCAGTTTCAGAATTTAACAGTCCTGCTTGCGTGCACACCTTTTCGAATACTACGAAACATCTCCTCTTCCCCAGTGAGCTCCTCGAGAGCATCATAACGAGGCCCTATAAAAGTGTCATATGCCGTTGGCGGCTGCCAAGATGTTACTGCGGAGCATGTGGGATCCCATAGGTGTGATTGTTTGATTCAGTACTCCATATAAGGAGTCCTTGGACTTGGGGTTGCTAAGATTGCGTACAACCTCCAGCGACTGTAGCACCGAGATGTCGATCATCATCGTGTCTTGTGAGGGACGATATCTGATGCGCAGAGAGTGTAGGGCGAAGCTCACATCCGCTTACAAAGATGGAGAGTCATGTCCGTCGCCACATATCTACAAACAAAGATTAGCAGCAGTCGAGCAAATTCATCTCCAGAAGAAATTGGCACATATTTACCCGGGACAGATGCTATTCACTCTAATACCTTTGCACGTGAGTTCTACTCCGAGAGCTTTGGCCAGTGATACAGCGGCTCCCTTGCTGGCGCAGTAGTCGCGAGTGTTCTGGCCTTTGCTAGCGTCATGGGCAGCAATGGACGCGATCATGGCAATAGAGCCTCCTTTCAATTTGAAATCGGTGGCTTCTTGCTTGACCATTTGGGCTACTGCCAGTTGGGCGGCATAACATGTCCCTAGCACGTTGATGTTCATGCAACTGGTACAGATGTGGGGAATCGTTCGAGAAATGGTTCATCGGGAGAAATACCAGCAGCCGTAACCCTAGTGACAGTGAGCGGAGAGCCATCAAACCGACCCATTGCCAATTTTGGCTACGTACAGGCCATCAATTTTCCCAAAGTCGGAGAGAACTTGATCGAAAATTTTCTGCCCGGGGGAGTAATGTTACTGCTGCCACTGATAATAATGTGCTTTCCACGCAAGAAATGTCGCTGTTGCTGGTGTTGATAATAATGCCATTGCTGCTAATGGGGATGTTCTGCACTCGCAAGAAATGTCGCTGCCGCCGCTGCTGCTGCTAATGATGGCCACAGGTTAGAATTCTGGTCACGATAGCAGAGCTCCAGAGGAGGAAGATTCACCTGATAATGATGATGATGCTGCTGCTGCTGCTGCTGCTGATAATGATGATAATGCCGTTGCCGCTGGTGATGTCGCTGCTCGCGATGAGGATGTTTTGCCCACGGAAGAAACGTTGCCGCTGCTGCTGGTGACGATGATGATGATGATTGCAACAGGTGAGGATTCCGATCGGGATTCTGGCCACGGTAGTAGCGGTCGGGAGGTGAAGAAGTTAGATGCTACTACTGATGGTACCGCTGCTGCTGCTGATGATGGTGGTCACAGGTCAGGATTCTGGCCACGATAGTCGCGGTCGGGAGGGAAAAAAGTCAGCTGATGATGATGATGCCGCCGTTGTTGATGATGATGCCGCTGCCGCTGCTGATGAGGATGTCGCTGCCCACACAAGAAATGTTGCTGCTCGTGATGAGAATGCTGCTGCCGATGATGGTCACAAGTCCAGGATTTTGGTCACCATAGTAGCGGTCGAGAGGGGGAAAAGTCACCTGATAATAATGATTATAATAATGCTGTTGCTGCTGCTGCTGCTGGTGATGATGTTTCTATTGCTGCCGTTCAGGATGTTGCCGCCGCTGCTGTCAGCACTCACGAGAGGGAAGAGTCGGCTGATAATGACGATGCCGCCGCTGCTCGTGATGATGGCCACAGGTTAGAATTCTGGTCACGATGGCAGAGCTCGGGAAGGGGAAGATTGACCTGATAATGACGATGTTGATAATGATGATAATGCCGTTGCTACTGCTGCCGCCGCCGATAATAATGCCGCTGCTGCTGATGATGCCGCTGCTGCTATTGGTGATGAGGATATCTCTGCTTACGCAAGAAATATCGCCGCTGTTGCTGCTACTGATGATGATGCCGCTGCTGGTGGTAGTGGTGATGTTACTGCTGGTGATGATGCCGCCGCCGCTGATGATGCCGCCGCTGCTGCTGATGATGGCCACAGGTGAGGATTCCGGTCGGGATTCTGGCCACGGTAGTAGCGGTTGAGAGGTGAAGAAGTTAGATGCTACTACTGATGGTACCGCTGCCGATGATGATGCCGCTGCCGCTGGTGGTGATGATACCGCCGCCGCTGATGATGGCCACAGGTCAGCATTCTGGTCGGGATTCTGGTCACGGCAGTATACCGGTCGGGAGGGCGAACAGTCAGCTGATGATGATGATGCAGCCGTTGTTGATCATGATGCCGCTGCCGCTGCTGATGAGGATGTCGCTGCCCACGCAAGAAATGTCGCTGCTCGTGATGAGAATATTGCTGCCCACGCAAGAAATGTCGCTGCTGCTGCCGATGATGGTCACAAGTCAGGATTCTGATCAACATAGTAGCGATCGGGGGAGAAAACAGTTACCTGATAATAATAATGATGATGCCACCAGTGCTGCTGCTGCTGCTGCTACTGCTGTTGCTAATGATGATGATTGCGACAGCTCAGGATTCTTGTCACGATTGTATCGGTCGGGAAGGGGGATAGTCAGATACTGCTGCTGATGCCGCCGCTGATGATGACGAAGCTACCGCTGCTGCTGGTCATGATGCTAGTGATGACGACGCTGCTGTTGCTGCTGCTGCTGATGATGATGATGCCGCTGCAGATGATGGCCACAGGTCAGGATTCTCGTCGCGATAGTCACGGTCGGGAAGGGGAAATGTCAGATGTTGCCGCCCACGCAAGAAATGCCGCTGCTGCTGTCAGCACTTGAGAGAGGTGAAAAGTCAGCACTCGGAAGAGGGAAAAGTCACCTAATAATAATGATGATGCTGTTCCTGCTGATGATGATGTTGCTGCCACGCAAGAAATCCCGCTGTTGCTCATGTCGCCGCTGCTACTGTTAGCACTTGAGAGAGGGGAAAAGGATGCTGCCGCCGCCGCCGCTGCTGATGATGATGAATCGATCGTCAAATATGGGCATGGTGGCGAAAGACTAATCGAACCTTCTAGTAGCTGGTTTTCGCCGAAGTTTCCCTCAGGATAGCAGTGTTGATCTCAGTTTTATGAGGTAAAGCGAATGATTAGGGACCAGGAGGCGCTGAGATGAAAGAGACTTGAGGGAGGGATGACGAAAGGAAGAAGAAGAAGCGGATAGCTTTATTGAGGCCAGTCTGTAATTCTCCCATTGGTGTTTGAGGATGTTGACGCTGCTGCTGCTGCTGCTGATGTCGCCACCGCCGCTGATGATGATGATGCCGCCGCGATGCCGTCGTCGCCACCGCCGCTGATGATGCCGCCGCCGCTGCTGTTGATGATGATGCTGCTGATGATGATGTCGCTGCTGCTGATAATGATGATGGCCACAGGTCAGGATTCCGGTCGAGTTTCTGGTCAAGATCGTAGCGCTCGGGGGGGGGAAAAGTCAGATGTTGCTGTCACGCTGCTGTCAGCATTTGAGAGAAGTGAAGAGTCAGCACTCGGGAGACGGGAAAAGTCAGCACTCACGAGAGGGAAGAGTCAACCGATGATGATGCTGCTGCTACCGATGATGACGATGCCGCTGCCACTGATGATGTTACCGCTATCGCTGCCCATGATGATGCCGCCGCTATTGATGATGATGATGCTGCTGCTGCTGATGATGATGATAGTGGCCACAGGTGGTCAGGATTCTGGCTACGATGGTAGCGGTCGGGAGGGGGAAAATTCACCTGATGATGATGATGATGATGCCGTTACTGCTGCTGCTGCTGATGATGATTCCATTTCTGCCGATGAGGATGTTGCCGCTGCTGCTGCCGGCACCCGGGAGAGGGACGAGTCAGGTGATGGCAATAATGATGATGCCGCTGGTGCTGATGATGATGATGCCGCTGGTGCTGGTGATGATAATGATGCCGCTGATGATGATGTTGCTGCTCAGGCAATGTACGATCTGGGTCAGCGCCCGACGTGCAAGAAAATCAGGGCTTGGTCGTGACCAGCGAGACGGAGAGGGGAGGGGAGGGGGGCTGGTACGTAGCACAACAGTAACACAACAACCAGCGCACCACAGCCAGCGCACAAGACCAAAAGAAAATCTGGTGCAAAAGATACAGAACCTCACGGCGTATATATCGCAAGACGAAGCATAGCCCTCAATATAATACTTGTTGCGTAAATAGCCAAAAACCGTGCTTGGTCTTGGTCGGGACCAGCGATACGGGGAGGGCTGGTAAGTAGCACAACGGCAACGCAACACCCAGTGCACAAGACCAAATAAAACCTGGTGCAAAAGATGCAGAAACCCACGGCGTATACATTGCAAGGAGACTTAGAGCCTTCACTATAATACTGGATACGTAAACTGCCAAAAACTGCGCCTCGTCTTGGTCGGGCCAGCAATCAGGGGCTTGCTTGTAAGCGGCACACACAACACCACAACACAACGGCAACATCCCAAGACAAGACCAAACCTGGTGCAAAAGATGCACACGAGTCGGGTGCACAAGATGCAATTGAATTCAAGTCGTGAAACAAATCGCCGGGCGTTCCATCGGCCAAAATACCGTCTGGCACGCCAACCACCACAACTCGGCGAGCAGCCGCCCAACCGGCACGATACCTGGCGCCGCAGACTCGCAGAGACACGCTGCACACGCTGCAATGCAAATCAGCCCGCTCCCGGCGCGCGCGGCAACTCTGCGGCGGGCAGCGCACAAAATGCCGGCGGGATGGGTGGTTTTTCGCTCGCGTTGTGAGAAAAAGGAGAAGACTGTGAGCGGGAAAAGTAGAGGACTGGGGGCCGTCTTCCCAAGACTAGGATGGAGACCTTGGAGCAACTACTTTACTAGATAAAGTAATTACTCTAAGAGGCGTTAGTCCTAGTCTTGGG
>JASWJB010000434.1:0-29482 GCA_032433595.1 Conoideocrella luteorostrata
CCCCCCCCCCCCCCCCCCCCCCCCCGACCACGCCAGTTTGCGCCCTAACTTAGCCAATACTATGCTGTCCGTGTTCGGCGATTGTCCAGATAATGGCTGTTTTCCCGGTGTATATGCCTACTCTGGCATTCGATAAGCTAAGAACTCCACAGGGCAAAGTAGCCGAGCTGCGCCTCGAGCTGAATAGCGGCGGTAAGAAGGACAAGAACTATGCGGTGAAGAAGGTCGCGCTCAAGAGAATTGTCGCCAACATGACCATGAGCAATAACGACATGGTGGCACTGTTTCCCGATATTATAGGATGCATGCACATCCCAAGCCTGGAGATAAAGAAGATGTATGGCAAGGTTCTTTCCGATTTTGATCAATGCTCGACGAAACGAAACTGACGACGGATAGGTGCTTCTTGTATTTGGTCAACTATTCCCGAGTACGGCCGGAAATAGCCGTGAAGGCGATTTCAGTCTTGGAAAATGTACGTATCGTGCGGCGCTCGCAGAGTACGTCATGGGGAATGCTGACAACATGGTCTAGGACATGGAAGATCAGAATCCTCTAGTGCGAGCTCTAGCACTGCGAACTATGTCATACATTCACGTTAAGGAGTTTGTCGAGGCTACCGTTCCGATCGTAAAGCACATGCTGCGAGACAACGACCCATACGTACGAAAAACGGCCGCCTTCTGCGTGGCCAAACTTTATGACCACGATCGACAAATGGTTGAGCGATCCGATCTCATCGATAGACTCAACTCCCTACTACGCGACGATAATCCAACGGTTGTTGCAAGCGCATTGGCAGGCTTGATGGATATTTGGGAAAGAAGCGATGCTATCAAACTCACCATTGACTATAGCAATGCTTCGAAGATGGTAGCTATCCTGCCTGATTGTTCGGAGTAAGCATGTCCTGCTTCTAACGCCCCACCCTTCCTCGCCTTCCCCTAGTCTCTCTCTTTTTGTCAACTCGTGCTAATCAGCCGTAGATGGGGTCAAACGTATATACTCGAAGCGTTGATGTCCTATGTGCCACAGGAGACGGGTGAGGCTGCTTTGCTGGCGGAGCGCATTGCACCACGCCTTTCACATTCGAATTCTTCGGTTGTATTGACATGCATTCGCGTGATTTTATACCTACTGAACTATATTGCCGACCAGAAACAGGTCACAGCGCTGTGTAGGAAGCTCTCTCCACCGCTCGTTACTCTTCTTGCTAAAGGCCCTGAAGTGCAATATCTGGCCCTTCGAAACGCCTTGCTAATATTGCAACGGCGGCCTGAGGTCCTGAAGAATGACATCCGAGTCTTCTTCTGCAAATACAATGACCCCATCTATGTCAAGGTTACCAAACTGGAACTCATCTTTATGCTAGCTACCGAAAACAATATTGATGAGGTCTTAACCGAGCTGCGAGAATACGCCACAGAGATTGATGTGCATTTTGTCCGGAAGGCAGTGCGCGCTATAGGCAAGCTTGCAATTAAGATTGAGCCGGCAGCCAGGCGCTGCATCGACCTTCTTCTGGAGCTAGTTTCCACCAAGGTCACGTACATTGTTCAGGAGGCGACCGTTGTGATCAAGAACATTTTCAGAAAATATCCCAACCAGTACGAGTCCATTATTGGTACGCTCTGCGAGCATCTGGACTCATTGGACGAACCCGAAGCAAAGGCGGCCATGGTGTGGGTGATAGGACAATACGCAGATCGCATCGAAAACAGTGACGCTTTACTAGAAGACTTCCTCGACTCTTTCCAGGAAGAGCCGGTCGAGGTCCAACTAGCTCTCCTGACTGCCACGGTGAAGCTCTTCATTCAACGGCCGACGAGAGGCCAGGAGCTTGTGCCAAGGGTTCTGAAATGGGCAACTGAGGAGACAGATAACCCTGACCTACGAGACCGAGCTTACATGTACTGGCGATTGTTGTCAACGGATATGAGTGCAGCGAAGCAAATTGTCATGGGGGAAAAGCCGCCAATCACGGCCGAAGCTGAGAGATTGGAGGCACAGACGCTCGAAGAGATGTGTCTCAACGTTGGAACCCTAGCCACGATCTATCTTAAGCCTGTGCAGACTGTGTTCCGGTCTGCTCGTCCACGCAAACTCCAGGACTCGCCGGCGCTGCAGAAACAAAATCTTCCTGTGGACGGCGATAGCCAGAAGAGCATAAGCATGTTTGGTCGTGGCGGGCAGCCAACAAACATAGACTTGCGGAGTCGGAACGCCGCCCCAGGTAATGGGGAGGGGAATCTCTTACAGGCGGTGAATGATGCGGATGCGTACTTTTCAAGCATTGGAACGCAGCAGATGGCGGCGATGCAATTGGACCACGGTGAGGATATGTTTGGCGGTGGTGGCCGCAATTCAACGGGTTACGTGGTGAGTGCTCACGCGCCGCAAGCCGTGCTGCAGCCAGCTCAAGGAGGGGGGAGTAACGGCGACTTGTTGACTTTGTGAAGATGTTCGGATATATACATAAGGAGCATGAGCGTGAAATAGATGGCCAAGATGAATTGAATTCGAACCTAACGGATCCAACATGCGCTGTCTCTAAGTAAAGATTATGCGCTTGAGTATATCATCCGTACATCAATGCACCTCAGAAGCTTACTTTTTGCACACTTCTTTGCGAGCCAACAGGCAAGCTGCCTGTACTCCGTGGTCGGGGGCGATTTGAGTTGCATTGCAGTTTAGTAACTAATTCCCTGCTCCCATTCGCCTCGCTCCACAACTCGGACCTACCAACGTGCATACATGCACTTAGGTCGCGCATACGGAGTAAGCCTATCTCTTTTCTTGCGGTTTCTTCCTCTAACAAGCTCTGGTTTGTAGCTCCCAACATGGTAAATAGCAATCACGGTACTCCGTAGTCTTGATACCTGAAAGGAGAACGGGAATCGGAGCCTTCGGGGGGCCATCGGAGGAAGCCATAGCCTATGGTTGGTGAGAGCCGTGCATGATCTTGTCTTGACGACGCCAAGGTCAGCAAAATATCTGCTGGAAGGAGTGATCACCGATAAACTGTAACTAGATAAAGTCGGACTAAAGCGAGAGAATCAACGTCATCATAAGTTATACTCCGTAGTGTCTTGACAATCAGCATAGATTGATCTGTGTCTTGCTGTTTGCAGCATGGCTGAGGTACCGCCACAAGGGATTCCATGCATATTGACTTGCCATGCTAGTGGGAGTTTCCGGTCGACGACGATCAGGACATGCAATCAAGTAATAAAAAAACCCGGACTTTATGATGCAAGTGCACGAACGCAACACGTAGCACGCACTACATAGGCATGTAGTCAGTAACCTGCTCAAGTACCCAAGGAGCTGAGTATTGTGTATGTAGTTAGTTACTTTGCGCAGCGGCAGGTGCATCGACGCGCCAGGTGGACGCCCCGTCTCTCGGCTTCGCCACAGCCATGCCACCAACTCACCAGTTTTACCAGAGCACCGCCAAAATCTTCCGCATCAACTGGACCAACTTTCCATCAATCAGGGCAAGGTTGAATACTCCGTGTGGTGGATGGAATTCCATATACCCTTTCATCTGCCCCTTTTTCTCCTTGTGCGTCGGAACCTGCCGCTGTATTTCGCTTGACATTCATTTTAATGGCACCTTTGCTGCCATCTTTTGTTCACCACCGCCACATACAAATAGGGTGGGACGGCGGCGTAACTAACTCACACTACTGCTATTTACGGAGGACGGGCATCCGCCATTGTTCGCCTCGACCAGCGCCACAGACAGCGCACCAGGGGTGCCTTATCGTCTAGTACAGCCGGTGCCAGTGATAACTATACAATTGCCTAGCCGTCACCCGTGTCTGAGACATGTGTATCTGCCCCCTTTGAGTTGTTCGCAAATAGCTATGTACACAATCCATTCTCCGTACGGAGTCACGGGAGTACACCTATTAGTTAACGAGCTCGGGAGCATTAGCTTCGTGGAGACCCGCTTGGACGACAGATCGTTTCCCTTCCCCCTAAAGCATCGCACCCAGCTGGTCCAATCAAGGCAGCGGTGGGCCATCCCCGGACGAGGTGCCTGCTGCGCTGAGTGCTGATCAGTCAGTCCACCGTCCATCGCTGCTCGCCCCAGACGAGAGAGGCGCAGGGCTTGATGATTTAAATGACTACGGAGGAGGAATCATTGAGGAAAAGGAGGCGGAATCATTGTTTTGACAACAGGCCCTGCTGAGAAGATCTCCAGCAATTCTATTCAAGCCGTGCAGCAACGGCAGCCGCAGCCGCGTCTGGGTCGGGTTGAGCTGGTCCGGTGCTTGGAGACCGAGTCAGCATCCACGCGAGCGAGGGCTTTGTGTTTGACCTTACCAGAGCCACGTTGCACATGCCTGGCTAGTTGGTCTTGTCTTCTCTTCTCGTTCGGCACCGACATACCTCTAAAAATACAGCCAGTCCAATGAATTTGGGCTGGGACTTGAGGATGCCTTTCTTTGTTTGGCCATTCGAAACTCCGTAGGCTGTCGCTACCTCCAATTTCAGTGTCCTTGCCGAACCTCACCCATCCGTGCCTCAAGCAGCTCCCTATTCGGGCGAGCCCACTGTGTACTCCGTACATGTTGTAGAGTGGTCTCGAATTAGCGCTTTCTTTTGTCTTCTTCGTCTCGCTACTGTCGATAGCCGGTGTTCCGCTTCCCCCACTCCCGTGTGGTCCGGACAAGCCTGGCCTGGTCATCCTCCTACCATTTACCTTGCTGGGTACTAACTAGGTACTTGGCAGTTCGTTACGGAGTACGGAGTACTTACGGAGTAGCTGGTCGATCTTGGGCTCGTCAACCTGACGTCTACATTATTCACACCACCGATCTGCCATCCGAGGACATCCGCCTCGTCCGCCATCCATCACTCTGGGCGAGTATTGAAGGTCTCATCGTCCAGACTCGGAGCAGCCTATGAATTGGCCTCTCCTGCGTCCTTGTCCTCCTCCTCCTCCTCCTCCTCCATCGCCCTCGTGCCTCGCCCGCTGGTGAACGGGTGCAAGGAACCCCAGCCCGCAGCCACCAAGCGGCCCCTAGCGCCCTTCGCCGCAGCTGCCCATCCCCCCCCCATGAACGTTGATCCAGTCATGAGCGGTGGCAACGACAACAATAGTGACAACGAAAAAGGTGGTAAATCAAAATCCGTTCTCGGTGCACACTTACGCCTGCAACAACCCTGCGACGCTGTGCCGATGGAGAAAATGCCTCGAGAATCCACGACGGCGGTCGAGTCGACAAATGCTGTCGGTGTGTCAGATGGAATCGACAATGTCGCAGCAGCCGAGCCATCAAACACAACGAGTGATTCCCCCGCCCCTCCCAACCACATCGCAGCCGAGGACGAAGTAAGTTCAGAAGCCGCATTAAAGGGGAAGGAAAAAGAAGAAGTCGCTCCTGCACCGCCAACAAAGGAGAGAAGCGATTCGATCTTGGCTATTGGTCCGGCGCAGGACGACATAATGGCTGCCCCTGGCCATTCCGAGGGCCCTGTTTGCAACATCACCCTTCTCTTAACTTCGGGCAGTCGTCATCCGTACAAGATTGATGCCAAGTATCTGATGAGACGAAATGTCGCCGTGCCCGAAGACAATGAATCCGGACAGCCTGACCCGTTTAGTATCAGCATTTACACGCTCAAAGAACTTATTCTGCGAGAGTGGCGAAGCGACTGGGAGGCAAAGCCTGCTAGTCCTAGCAGCATAAGATTAATCCATTTTGGAAAGCTTTTGGATGACAAAGAGCAACTGAAGAGTAAGTGAATGGCGAGTTCTTTTGTCTATGCCATTGAATGTCATCTAATGCATGCCAAAGAGTACCAGTTTAGCACGGAGAGTCCCAATGTCGTTCACATGAGCATTCGACCTCAGGACCTAGACGAGGAAGAACCAAAATCTGGTAGCAAGAGCCTACCATCTGGCAGCGGGGACGGACAGCGATCCAGATCAGGTGGAATGTGCTGTGTCATATTATGAGCTCGTCTCTGGCGCTACATCCCTTCAACTATCAATTTTTTTTCTTCCGGTCAGCAATTTGTGGATTCTTTTCTCCCTTGCCACTGATAAATGGACGCACTTTAAATTCCGCGCAGGTCAAGGCCGCACGGCTGCCCTGTTGGGCAGCAACAACGCATATGAATCCACAAGTATTGTATATTTTCGACAACTGGAGGTAGCCGACCCAGGCAAGGCTGAGCCTGAGTTCTCTCTGAATCATGGCGGTCTGAGTTGGCTTTCAATTTGATAGGCTACCTAACCATCGGCGTTGCCGATGTGCAGAGTCGTATTCATGCTCAGGTGCATTTTAAACAACCACACATTCATTTCAGGTCATATGCTTATGGTTTTTACTTTCCTCTTCTTTTGATATTTTTGGGGCTTCTCTTGGGAATAGGAAAGCAGCGATTAACGGGAAACCCTGTGGAAGAATGGAAGGATTATCGGAGTCACTTTGGCGCATCATCATGTATAAATGATTTGTCTATTTTTTATTTTATCATCCCTCCCCTTGTCTCAGGCCATTGTTATATATTGCTTTGAGTTATTGAGTACAAACCCAGATAGCGGCGGGCCATTGGAGATACGGCCCTTGTCACGGACAGCTTAGAAGACTAGCCAAATTAAACCAATCCGCTTATCTTTAGTGGTATACTGGATTTTTAAAAGTCCCGAGTGCTCAAATGTTAAGCTTGCACTTCCAAGATTGGAATTATATGATGACAAAAATCACTTTATTGCATCGTCGTGATAGTAGTACACAAAGTCTTAACGAGTCTCTCTATCGATGACCAATTAATCCCAATGTCCCCCAGCACTCAATCGCTCACTGGATCTTGAGCTTCTTCTCCATCTCATCATGAACCCCAGCCACAGCCTTAGTCTCCTCGCCAGTAAAAACATCTTCCCAAGTAATCATATCATCTCGCCCCTTCAAAATATCCTCGTGCACACTGGGCAGGCCATTTCCCAAAGCCAGAGGCCTCCATTCACCGTCTCTCACGACCTTAAGCTCCATCCCCCGGCGGACAGGCTCGGCGATGCCAAAGGTGCGGCGGAGCGACTCCATACGGACGGACTCTTGCGTTGCCTCCCAGTTCTTCAGGCGGGCTTCGAGAGGGTGTGCCGACGAAGGCTTGTTAGATTGCGCATCGTAGGGAGACTGGCCGACGCCGTGGCGAAGGGTGTCGTGGATGCCGGGTGCTGAGGGGGCGGAAGAGGTGTGTGATGTGTGGGTGAAGGTGTCGGCGTTGGAGTTAGCTGGGACGATGCGCATCGACTGCATGAAATGTTAGCTTTCGATGGGGATGGGGATGGGGATGGGGAGGGGGACTAGAGAGAAGGGAATGGCGTACCATCTTGGCGGTGGTTATGCGGCTGTGGTGATGAAGAGTTGATGAGTGGTGACGATATTTTTGGGTATTAGGTGTATGAGAGTTGGGAAGGGGGGAGGCTGTGGTCGAGGGAACGTCGTTGATGGGATTGGATTCGTGAGATGGCGATGATGAAGCTAGAGCTGCCTTTCGCTTCAGGCTGCGAGTAGCCTCGCGTCTGTTTGGCCGGGCTGTACCGGACGTGGCCCAAGCTTTGTGGGTACTTTGCGTTCCGCTGCTTCGCCTCAGATAATGGACGTATCTTTTTGGTGGTGCGCGAGTAGCTGGCCGACCCCGGACTCGGAACTACGTCTCCAGCGCACGCAGTGCCTTTATAGTAAACCCGGTTGATGCTGAACGTACCAATTGGCGAACTTATGTCATTGACTCATATTACGCCACGCCCTTCACATGCCATGACAACGTACGGAGTACTACATCTTGTAAACCCTCAAATCGGCATGACGACCACTTCCTCACTGACTCCCCCGCCGCGGCCACAATGAGGACCGTACCCTCCCGCCTGCCTATTATTCGTATCACGAAAGCAACGTTTTACCGACATCACCCCAATTCTCACTCCTCACATGCCAACCCACCCCTATTCAACGACTTGACGTTTGATCTGCCGTCTTCATCTCTCCAACCACACAATTGGTGCGTTGTGGGACCCTCGCTCTCTGGTAAGACGACGTTTCTGCAGGTCCTGAGAGGGAGGCTGCTCTGCGAACCACCCACGTCCAGAGCATATCCTTATCTATCCGGCCATGACGTACCAGCTCGGCTGAGAAGCCCGCAAAAGGCCATCCGTTATGTTGGATTCGACGCGGAGGCCACTGGTGGTGGCGGGTTGGGCAGCGCAGTGACCACATCGGCGTACCTGTCTGCGCGGTATGAGTCGAGAAGAGAAATTACTGATTTTTCTTTGCGCAATTTCCTCCTTGGAAACACCGAGCTGAATCCCCTCGAGGCGTCCTTGGAAGGGGAAGGCAGCGAAGCCATTTCAACGGACTTGTTGAACCGGGTGGTCAAGGATCTGAGATTGGAGCATTTGCTGGATCTACCGGTCACGTTTTTGAGCAACGGGCAGGGGAGACGAGCAAGAATCGCACGCGCATTGCTTACACGGCCCGAGGTATTACTACTGGATGAACCGTTCATGGGGTTGGATCCGCCTACAGTCTCTGGATTAAGCCCCCTGCTGCGGTCGCTTGCGGAGAAGGCGAGCCCGCGATTAGTGATGAGTGCTCGGCCGCAGGACCCGTTGCCGGAATGGATTACGCATCTGATTTATCTAAGAAGCGATTGCCAGGTCGGGTCAATGGGCCCAAAGGAGATTGTCCTGGATGGATTGAAAAAGTATGTTCGTGGAGTTAAGCTGGGGGGTTTGGTGGAGGATGAGAAGCTTCCGGTTCATACATTATCTGGACTTGGCAGGGTTCTCAGATCAAATGTGCGAGCGGCGTCAGAGTCTCTCGAGGATCTTGCCTCTAAGCAGGTGTTGACACCTGTTGACGCCCGTGCAGAGCCTCTCGTCGAGATGGACGGGTGCCGCGTACAATACGGCGACAAGATTGCACTGGGAAACTGGACGCAACAGACACCGAACGGCCAGAAAGACGGCTTGCTCTGGACAGTTCGACGAGGCGAACGATGGGGAGTTTTTGGACCCAACGGCTCTGGGAAAACCACCATTGTATCTCTCCTCGGGTCAGATCACCCACAGACATATTCCATACCCATCAAACTCTTCGGTCGAAGCCGTCTCCCGGAGCCAGGATCGGCCACGCAACCTCTCACCTTTTGGGACATACAGTCTCGCATTGGCCACTCCAGCCCCGAAGTCCATCAGCACATGCCTCGAAGCCACACGATTCGGAGGGTCATTGAGAACGCGTGGGCAGCCACATTCGGCACATTGCCCAAACTAGACAGCCCAGCCAGGCAGAAGGTGGACGCCGCGCTGCGGTGGTTCACACCTGAGCTGAAGCCCAACTCAGCGTCGGGCCTCTCCTCAAACGGTGATATCTCATGGGCCGACGAATACATGTTTGGCGAGATATCCTTCTCGGCTCAACGCGTTGCGCTGTTTATTCGATCCATGATCAAGGCCCCGGATGTGGTTGTCCTGGACGAGGCCTTTTCGGGAATGGATGACGCCGTCCGCGATAAATGCGCCTTGTTTTTGACCGACGGCGAGAGCAAGACCTTCCAGGGCGGTGGGGGTCCCGCTGTGGCCAGCGAGCAGAGCAAGCGAGGTGATGATGTGTTGGTGAGAGGCTTGTCGGACCAGCAGGCGCTGATTTGTATCGCCCATATCAAGGAGGAGGTGCCGGATTGTGTAAGGGAATGGATGTGTTTGCCCGAAGCGAATACGGGAAAGCCAGCACGGTTCGGGAGATTAGATGGACCGCTGGGACGGGATGTGAGGCGGTGGGAGGAGATATGGGGGTTTGCAATGGCGTGAGGCAGCAACGGATCTAGATCTAGATGCAAGTAACAAGTAACAAGTACCATACATTTCACGCGTAGATACATAAACCTACAGAACTGTTCTTCAATCTATCATTGCAAAACTGTTGGAAAAGAGTGAAAGAAAAAATAAATAAATAGATAAATAAATAGATAAAGGCCAAGTCAGTAAGTGTCTAGAGCTGCCGGCCCCAGTGAATCGGATATCTAACTCGGACTTGAAGCCCATTCTCTGTCGTGAGCCGCACCCACTCACCTACCTTCAATGACAGACAACATGCCAACTCTGTATGTGTCATTCCCCTTTCACGAATCCCCTCAATTCACTTCCTCCCTTGTGACGCGCAACTCCCATCACCGACACCACGATAACGATAACGATAACGCAATTTGCACGAGGCGCAAGGCCGAAAGCACGTATCCGTACCATGCCCGCCGCCGCCGGCGCAGTATCCTCCGCGCCTCCTCCCACACGGATCGACGACGAAGATCTCACCATAAAATGCTGCGTGCCGTCGTCCCTCACCGCACCCATTGAAGTCAGCGAGATCAGGTGCGTGCAACACAACATAATAATAAAAAGAGTAAAGCTCCATGTACACGCACACGCACACTCACACACAGCCAGCGGCGGACCATCAACCTTTTGCACATGGCCTCTTCTCGGCCCGCTTCTCTTCGAGAACGAAACGTCTGATGCGCGTGATCACTGCGCAAACGAGAGAAGTAAACCAACTCCCACGCTTAACCACCCCCCGCCCCAAGATCAACATCTTCTCTTTCCAAAACAAACATCTGACGCCATACACCACACCGCCAGCATTTCTCTCATATCTCCGCCTCTCCATCTTCATGGCCGTCCTGTCCGTCGCCATCACCCTCTCATTCCATCTCAGCCACAGACCTACCGACCTGGAACTACGCGTGGCGAAACCGCTGGGTGCGATTTTTTGGGCTCTTGCCGTTTTGATGCTCGCTTTGGGGCTGGCAAATTATATAAGTAGGCCGTCGTTTCTTTTCTTTTCTTTTCTTTTCTTCTCTTTTGGTTTGAAAATAGACAAGACTTCCTATCCATCTATGCTAGCTACATGTGTATAATGCTAACAAAAGGGGGATAGCAACAGTAAACAAGTACAGTCGGAGGCAGGCGATTGTGCAGACAGGCTGGAGGACGCAGGTGGTAAGTAGTGAATAGACATCGAGGAAGTGAATTTGACTAATGAAGTGGACAGATATTGGGGTTGGTGGCATTCTGCATCATTGGGACATGTGTAGTTTTGTTGGTGATTACGAAACTGAGGCAGCGTGAGAAGGTTCTAAAATGATTTCAAAGAGAATTTGGAGAGGAGTAATCCCGGACCAGTGAATTTATGAACGGATAACTGGGAGCGTATCCCCCATGATACATATGTTACGCATCAAACTGTTGGTCAGTGTTCTCCGGCAGGGTATAGCCGGCATTTAATTCTGTATATTTCGTATTAAGACGAGTCTATGAATGGGGGGAAAAAATAAAAATAAAAATAAAATACATCTATTACCCTTTATACAATTCTGCTATATACATTCGCTGGGAAGAAGACCTCTGAGAGTCCGTCAACTAAAGGAATAAATGAGAAAAGGCAACCAGCAAAATGCAGGCAATTATCACTTCGCGTCTCTGCAAAAAAGGTCCATGGCATCTTGTTTCCGAAGCAGAATAGACTTCATGTCGCCCTCACTGCAGCCGCCAACCTCGCGTCGAAATGAAGTAGTATACTCATCAGCCCCTATGGCCACGTCTCGGGCAGTCTTGACCTTGCCGTCCCACGACAAAAGAGGCAGGTCGGCAAGTGATGGTAATGCCCCCTTCTCAGGTAAAGTTTCCAACATGTTTACTGGGGAGACAGGATCAAAGTACTCGTGGTCGTCGTCGATGGAATTCTTGGACGAGGTCGCTTTTCTTGACGCGTCGAGTTCGTATTCCTCCGGAGGATCAGGAACATCGCTGTGGACGCCGATAATGGCTCTCGCTGTGTCCTGACTGGGATACAGCATATAATATCCTCTTAAACGAGAGAGTTGGAGTACATACTCCAGCCAAGCAGGGTACTTTTTGCTCACTTCCTTCTTGGTCAGAAGAGCTGGAGTCGACGAGAGTGTCCTCTTCTGGTGCAGTGTCTGTGCCACGAAGTGATGAAGCTCAACCCATTTCTCACCTAAAATCACCATGGCTTCACTGCTGGGACGCTGCCAGAGGAAGGCGGCTTGTCTTGATGCGCCCTTGGCGCTGCCTGCTGATGAGGGAGGGGAAAACGCCGTAGTTCCATCTATCAGCGTGTTTGGCACTGAGAGACTCAATCCCATCATGTTCGGCTCAAAATCTTCCATCTGTGCCATCTTAGAATGCAACCGATGCAGTAGTGAGTATTTCACATCTGGCCGAAGGTTAGTATGATGGCTCGGAGGAAAAAATCTATCGAAGACAACCAGTATACAAACATTGGAAGAATTGCGGCGTTATTTCCGTGTGGGGAGACAGCACCAGAACATGAGAGCTGGCTGGATCGGTTGGCCAAAAAGACTCCAAAAAGCGGACGGAGCTGTCCTCTTCATCCAGACGATGGGTGGTTATGCGACGACGGAGGGAAACCAGTTGAGCGTGATCCCCGTCACGCACCGTTGAGCGCGGCCATCTAAAGTCTCTCAAATATGACTCCAACGATTGCTCTATAGCGTTAGGAAGCTCGATTGTGATGTGGGGGATTTGTATGCCTGCGAGATCTGCCTTTGCAATCGACATAAGCAGTCTCTTGAGGTTTCCGGTCTTGGTGGGAGTTGCATGAATAAGAATGTCGAATCGGACCTTGTTCCAGGCTATAGCATACGGTTAACTCCCCCGTTCCTTCAGAGTAAACTACGAGGATAAAGATGACCCTACCTGATAGTGCAGCAGAATCGAGTTTTGAGATCCATGAGAGACTAGTATTGGGCCGCTCAGGTAGCTCAATCAGAGCCGCCTCAGTAGCTGAAATTTGATCCCGGGCAGGGTGGAGAAAGTAGTCTTCTTCGTCCTTTGTTGAATCTATCAAGATCGCCTGTGGGTGTATATATGTATTGATGTAAACTGAATTCACGATTTGTTTAGTAAGGCTAACTGTGTCCTTGGGTTCAAGAACAGGATAACGTACGAAACGCTTTAGTAATAGCTAGTGATATGCGGTGTTCGGTGGATAATCCAAAATAGTCAGGTCGAGCATCTATATGAGTGCATTAGGGCGAGCTTCCGTAACAATATATGGCTCCTTGGTGGTCGAGTCTCACCATGTAAGACGAGCTGACAGCTCTTGTCTATGCCATTGATTTCAAGAAGCTCCTTCAAGTCAATGTCTGCCATGCCCATGAAGACAAAGTGGACGTAGCTCTGTCGTTCCATCGCCATTTCACACGCCATGGGTAAAAGCGTAGAGGAGCTCTTCAGACTTGCCGCAGCAAAAAGAACGTTGCGGTTCTTATGCGAAGCACCTCCAATTTCTGCAACGGCGCGAAGTGATGATGCCAGCGCGGGATACTTAATTGGGCCGTCATACTTGGGTTTTGGTTTAGAGCGGTGATGCTGAGCTTGCTGGTTTGAAGCTGGTGTCTGGGGAGAGCCATGAGGATGCGATGGATACGGATCCGTTGTGGTATAGTCAACATTGGAAGGCTTGCCTGGCTGGAATCGGTCTTCGTAGGCCCTTTCGATGGGGTCGCGGTTGTCTGTGCCTCCAGACGAAGGAAACGAGTCGGTTATGGTTGAGTCCCTTGTGAACAGATAGAATACAGCCATGATGACGAGCGCATAAGCTGCGAACCGTTTGACGCGAGCCGGCTGTGACAAGCGTGCAGCTTTCCAAGTTTTATTCCTGGAATGGCTGGGTAAGATGTGGTCGTCGTCCTTTTTGGCCATTTCTTCGTCGTCGCGCCATATTTGCCAACCTCGCGACGTGACCATGATGACCGCTGCTGACACTTGACTTTAACAGATCGAACGAGGCGACTTGCCAACCAAGCAAGCCAAGATGAACGAGGGTCTCAACGGGCAGAAGCTGGAGCAGGGCAAGCTCAGGACACATTACGGTTAACAAGCTACTCGACAGCAGCTAAACAAGGTTGCCCAAAGCCTAATGCAGAGGCAAGGCCGGACGGCGCACCAGTTAATTGTTGCAGACGTATAAGACCAAAAAGAAGGCAGCTATAATAGCAGCCTTGCCGAAGGAGTCGCGTATCAGGCCATTTGTTAGTAGAAAACTTTAAAGGGACGAACCATGACGTCGTAGTAAGATTAATGGATGACAGCTATTTCCGCAGCTTAGCGTCTTGGTACCGAGTTGACTAGCATAAAGAGAGCAGGGATGGATCAAGGGCTTTAGTTGTGTCCACTGAAATATAAGAGGACGGCCTGAACTACGGAGTACTTCGTAGACAATACTAGTACAATACGTTATAGCGGATGCGCCCCCACTCAGCACTTGACGATGCCGTCAGATCAGGGCCAAAGGTCCACTAAACGCCGTGGTGGGGGGGTAGCTTGGGGGGTGACGAGGGGAGGGGCGTCAATTAAAAATAAAAATAAAAACCTTCAAAAAAAAAAAAAAAAAAAACTTATGATCTTGCTAGTACGATAACAGGTCGCATGCTCAAACCTTTCCACGCCGCCAATTGCCACGGCTGCGATTTTTTAATCCGTGCCATAACTCGTCCCTTGCGACTTCAGTCAACATCATCATTGCGGGCGGCGCGAGAATTTGCAAACAATTTTTTCGTACGAATTGTCGTTCTTCTACCCACACGAGCACGCAGCCATGGGCAAGTCTCGTCGCAACCGAGGCGGCGCTTCTCAGCGCAGAGACCCCATTGCCAAACCCACCAAGCCTCCCTCCGACCCAGAGCTTGCTGCTCTTCGAGAAGCCAAGATTCTCCCCATCATAAATGACCTCAAGAATACCGACCCCAAATCTCGCTCGGCCGCTGCCACCGCCATCACGAACCTCATCCAAGACACCAGGTGTCGCAAGCTGCTCCTGCGCGAACAGATTGTCCATACCATCCTCACACAAACCCTGACCGACGTCGCGCTCGAGAGCAGAGCCGCTGGCTGGGGTATTCTACAAGTCTTGGCTCAGGAAGAGGAGGCTGATTTTGGCGTGCATTTGTTCCGTTCTGATATTTCTACGGCCATCGAGTATGGCGCCAAGTCCGTTGGAGAGAAGCTGCTGTCCCAAAACCCTGCTTTCTCCAAAGCACCCAAGGCAGACAGGACCTTTACCGTCAGTATCACGGCATCTCTGGTTGCCTTACTGACTGCGCTGGCTGAGGCCGGCGACGAAATTCTGGAAGCCATCTCTTCCAATGCTACAATTACCGACTTCCTCTTCCTTCTTATCATATACTGCGGCCAGGTCGCGGACGACTCTGACAGCCTTTTCAACATCCGAGGTGATGTTCTGGCGTGCCTCATGATTTTGACCGAAGATAATGGAAATCTGGCCAAGAGACTTGTTACCAATGCCGAATGCTACCAGGCCCTGTCGACTCTCAGAAACGAAGTCACCGGCGATGGTGTTCTGGCTTGCGCCACTCTGCACAACGTCTTCGCGGCGCTAGATAGTCTCAAAAACGCACCGTACGTTCCCGAAGCAGACGATTCGCTGTTGATACCAACACTTGCAAAGACTATTACTGGCGTTCAACTTGGACATATTGCTGCTAATGGAAGTGATGGCTGGTCAAACCCTGTGGAGCAACAGCAGCTCGCTCTAGAAACATTAGCTTCCATAGGAACCACCTTGAACTCGGCCAATCTGGACGTGGCTGCTCCAACGAAGAAGGAAGAGACGACGGGGCCAAAGGATGACGAGGATATGGGCGATGCAGATGGAGAAGGCTCTGAGATCGAGGACGGGGAAGGCGGCGGCGGCGGCGGCGGCGATAACCATGATGAAGACGAAGACGAAGAGATGGACCAAGATGAGATGGAGGCAGATATGGAAATGGTTACTGGTAGCGCAGACGGGCCTGATGATGAAGCCAACATTGACGACATGCCTGTGCTCAAGGCCCTGCTTCAGACAGCTCTGCCTGAGCTCATTCGCATAGCCTCCTTCCAACCCAGCAACGACGACACACTACGCCTCCAAAGCCATGCCCTCTCCGCTCTCAACAATATCGCCTGGTCCATCTCCCTGGTCGACTTCTCAGATGACCAAAACGCCGGCATCCAAAAGGCATGGCTGCCCATCGGTCGCACATTATGGGAACGAGTCATCACACCCATCCTCTCCAGCGACACCGCCGACGTCAGCCTCGCCACGCAAGTAACCGGCCTCGCCTGGGCCGTATCCCGCAGCCTCGGCGGCAAAACACCTCTCAGCGGCGACGAGCATCGCAAATTCATATCCCTCTACCAGGCCACAAAATCCATGGACCCCCAGGACTCAGAAGACCCTTTCCAGCGCCTCGGTGTCAAGTGCATCGGCGTCCTTGGCCAACTGGCCATGGACCCGGCTCCGGCATCGTTGAACCGCGAAATCGGCACCTTCATGGTCACTCTGCTTGCTGGACTGCCCGATGCGACGCCTGCCGCTGATGCGGTCGAGGCATTCAACCAGCTCTTTGACATTTATGGCAACGAGGAACTCTCATGCGATGCGCAAGTCTTCTGGAAGGACAGCTTCTTGAACCACCTCGAGGCTGTCGTGCCTAAGGCGCGCGCAATGGCGAAGAGCGTGGACAAGAAGACACAGCCGGAGCTGAGGACCAGGGCGGAGGAGGCGGTGTTGAATCTTGGCAGGTTTATAGTGTACAAGAAGAAGAATCGGCCGCAGGGGGTTTGATGGATCATAAAGAATATATGTGTTTTACTGCTGGTATAGAGGGCTTGAGACTTTGGGATATCGGGAAAAGTTGGCATATTTGTGGTAATTACAGGACCAGCATGACGAGTCTAGAAGAGATTAGGATACACAAGAAGGCCCAGAGGAGGGCAAGGTGAATATCACACAACGAACGGTTTATAGCTATATAGCGAGCCCATGGCTATGTCTATCATCAACAAAGACGAATGATGGAGTAGCAAATAAAACTTGGACTCGGCTAATTTTACCTGCGCTTCGAATGTCGAAGCGTAAATATGGAAGTTCACATTGCCCTGTGGCTTCTAGATATTCGCCATTAGAAATGGGGATCAACACCGTTCGAATACACGATACAGGCCCTTCAAGCTGGCCACCTCCAAAATCCCTCCCTCCATAAGCGCATTAGTTGCCACCAATTTCGCCTTGAAGGCCGGAAAGAAAATATGCTCCACTGCCCATCTGACATGCTGCCTCCTCTTTCTCACCTCGGCCGGTACACCACTATCCTCCTCGCTCTGCTCATCCCCGGGCACGGGAGGAGTGGGCAACTGTTCAGGGACGTAGAATGTCGCCATCTCGCGCAAAACGGTGTCGAAGCAGGCCTTCTCTTCATCCCATCTGACATTTGGGCCAAGACGTAACAAAAAAGAAGGGAGCTTCGACAGCGGAGGAGTGTATCCTTTGATCATGAGCGGAATCGATAGCAGTTCTCCTGCCGGTGATATTTCCAACGAAAAGTACTCCTGGAGCATCTCCCTCCGTTCTATAAGTTGTTCTGCCACTTTATGGACCACTGCTTCCATGGGGAAGTCTTCATCGGAAGCGGCCAGCGCTTGTTTCTCTGCCTCTGCAGCCATTTTTAATAACTCTCTTAAACCCAGAGCAGGACTAAAGCGAATGACGCCAAAATTCCCAAAATCAGTCAGTCCCAGTTGGTAAAAATACTCAAAGCACGTGTGTCCGTAATCAATCAGGTACAGCTTAACACCGCCTTGTATAGCTGCCAGTCTTCGACCGTCGTCCACGATTCCGACAAATATATGTGTAGCAAAAATTTCAGTTAAATCGGTATGCATGTCCTCGCGTACTTCCCTGCGCAACTCTTTGATGCTGTTGAGCCTACAAACGGTCATCTCCCGATCGCTGTTCATGTCATACTCGATTTGCTCGGCCAAGGCTAGCGGCTCCTCCACCACGGCGGCGGCGTTTGCCGTCGAAGCTTCGCCGCTTTCCTCCCGCGAAAACATGGTGGTGATCTTGCGGGCGGATGTGTCAGTCCGGATCAAGTCATTAGAATTCCTCCTTTTCTTCCCTGAGACCATAAATTGTGGCACATGTTCATCGTTACCTGCATTTTCAGACATCGGCTTGGCTCCCGGCAGTAGAGTCTGTGTCTTGAAAGTCCGGCTTGTGTCGACGCTTGCTAGTTGGGATTCCAGCGCTGTGCAGACAACCTGAAGAATCTCGTCTTCATGTAGAAAATGAACTTCTCGCTTCGTTGGGTGAATGTTGACGTCCACTAGGCCAGGGTCTATTTGCAGACTCAGGTAGATAAACGGACGGCCACCTTTCGGCAGAAAGTTGACATAGGTTTGCTCGAGCGCCTTCTTGGCATGAGACGACTCCACACTTCGGCTGTTGATGAAGAGCAAGAAAGTCGTCTTTTTGATATGATAGTTTGCATTTGTGGCCAGAATATGTGCCCTGAAACTCCACCGGTCATCGGACGTTTCAAATTCGACCAACTCGTTGGTGACACTGCTGCCATAAATCTGTCGAATTCTGTCTACCGTCGTGGCCTGACTCTGAACTGACAAGCTATTGGAGGATTCTCCAGCCTTCTTGCAAGTAAACCCTACGCCTTTGCAATGGATAGAGTAGCGCCCTACCATATCTAGGATCTTATTGAACTCATCAGCGTGGGATCGGAATGCTTTCCTACGGGTTGGGATATTGAAGAACAAGTCTTCAACCGTGATTTGCGTTCCCACCCGACCGGCAACTCCCTTTGGCTCTGCTGGCTGGCCCGGTTTCGGGGCCGTCATTTTGCCGTCCGAGTACTGGGCACGCCATGCGAGAGCTGACTCCTTGGTCTTGGTCGTCACCGATAAATGTGCGATGTGGCTTATACTTGCAAGAGCCTCTCCTCGAAAACCATACGTCTCTATAGATGACAGGTCCTCGAATGCTGTGATTTTAGATGTAGTATGGCGTTCACACAGGATGGCCAAGTCTTCTTTCTTTTTTTTGTATTACATGGCAGTCAGCAGTGATGTTTTACTAGGAAGGGTATATCAGTTTCACATCAGAGGCAAGTATTGGCACACACCTCGATACCACAGCCATTATCCGTGATTTGGAGAAGCTTCAGTCCGCCATCCTTGACTAAGATGTCTACAGCCGTGGAGCCCGCATCCACAGCATTCTCAATGAGTTCCTTGAGAGCATGCACTGGTGCGACAATAATTTCACCGGCCGCGATCTTGTTGACCACATCAGGATCCAACGCCTGTTTGAATTAGCATTTAGCCCATCCATCTCATACAGCCTTCAGCAATTTGCAAATCGAGGGCCTGGGCAAGTGCTCAAGCTTGATATGTTATCTTTTCGCTTACCTTGATTCGTCGAGCAGGTCGAACATCATCAGGGCTGTTTTCTGCTTTCCGCTTCATGCCGCCAGGGCGATCCACATCCATTTCGTCCATTTTGTCCGCCTCCTTCTAGGCTCTGTTCGGAGTGAAATGTTCTCTCAGCAGGTATATGGTCCCCACCAACAAACTAATTGAAGTAAAGTAGTACGGTGCAAAAAAGACAGGTAACAGACTCGACAACGCTTCAATCCCAGAGACACAACAACTCCAATTACGGCTGACGTTTTAGATCATGAAACACTAGTAAGCACGCCGCAATATCATACGGACTATTGGGACGAAGGCTCGGCAATTCATAGGTCGGTGCTGGTGTGCGGTAGTTAAGCGGCACGTTACGAACATCAGGCGGAGAGCTCGCGAACGTTCCGCGACTGCACGTGACTGTCGTGGCTGCCTTCGGTAGATAGTTCTTTCGACATGGTCTTCCCGAGTGTACGTACGGAGTACCTTTGTAGTTCTACAATTCCCTGTGGTACTTACTGGGTTAGGTACGCTGGGGCTGCGTGCTGCTACGCAATATACTGAGTACGGAGTACGGAGTACACGGAACACACGCAGTACATTTACAACCGGACAACACTCAAGTTCGGCAAAACGTTACTGTACGGAGTTGCAGTATATATGTGCCTGGGTGCGGAGTACTTAGCAAGCTTTGGTCTGTCTACCTGTCTTGCCAATGTCTATCTGTCTACAATACGTACGCGCAATTGCAGTGTGCACGATTATAGTAGTCAACCAGTTGCAAACGGCTGATCCGATCTTAGACGGGTAATAACGGCCAATGCTAACCATGCCGCTTTTTCCTTTTCCCATGAACACGGTACCGTCTCGTGTACCCACCAAGGTTTTGTAACAACGTAACATGATCTGAAATGACGGATTCTTCTGTCACACTTCCTCCCACACCGCTTGTTGCATTACCACCCACGAGGTACGCGAAATACGATGAAATGCTGCACATCAATATCGCCACTGCCGATTGCTTGTCTGCCGACAGAAATCTACGTCCGTTAGCTTCCTCTCTGGAGTTTGGCTGAAACCGAGCGAGCCCACATCAATGGAAAGCTCATTGAGACGGGGTGTATTCCGCACAGAGTGCTCTGTAGTTGCAATATTTTTATGTTCATACCTTCTTACGGAGGAGTCTGTTTACGACTGGGGAAACCAGTCAGCCTCGTGCTCAACTGGGAAATGATCATGTATAACGTGCGAACTCTGAAGTACCCAACGCTTGCGCACACCCCCGGTGTTCTCATTCTTGTCGCTTAGCTAAAACGACGCATCGTGTGCAATGTCTCGAAAAAGTGAGACGTCGGATGTTGGATGCATGAAGAGAGCGCCATCTTTCCGATGCCCTCAGTTTTATCAGTCAGGGGGTTGTCAGAAGAAAATCAAACAAACCATTTGAAAGAGAATATTACGGAATTTCACGCCCCAGACTTCTTGACAATGAACGAACGAGTCCCTCACTTCTCTTTTTTCTTGTCACGAAAGAGGTGACGATGATCACGAGCATGACTAATACAACAATCAACTTTGTGTGCTCTGGATTCGACTATGCCGCAAGACTATCTGATAGCGTGTGCGCGTAGACGCTTCGTAAAGTGCAGGTAGGAGGACATCTGTTACACAAATCAAGATGCTTTATTTAATATTGTTTGATTAAGATGCGTTCATGGCCCTATCTCTTCGCCTCAGCGGATGTCTATCCCTTTGTAGGTGTTCTATCATAAAACACTCTTCCATTTGGCCCTGTTGATTTAGATCTATTTCACAAGCTGCGAGATTAGTTTCGTGTGCAGCCGCTATTTGCCAATTCGTTTTCCCATAGACGAGAATGTCGGCAGCCACTCCGACCGGTTTGGCAGCGGCAGACAATTTTCTTGGTGTCGTCGTCGTTATTGTTGTTGTTGTTGTTGTGCTGCTGTTGTTGTGCTGCTGTTGTTGTCTTCCCATTGGTATCCAGCAAGCTACACGAACAGCTTTGTTATATCGAGGCCTGGTTTAACGCGCAGTACCCCAACATGTCACACTGCTATCAGTCTTGTCCAGCCCCCGTCTTCGTAGTTGGATGCCAAACTTGGTGTCCCCGCGACGATGATGGGGTTAGCAAGATCATAGTTATGTTAACATGACGGTGATGACCGAAGCAACATTTTGTTGGTTCTCCTCTGCCGAACATAGACTCATACCCTCAAAAAGTGGCCGCCTCCATAAACGTGTTGCCACTGTGATTCTTGACATGACCGTTAAATTATGGTCCCCTGGAACCCCAGATATCGTGCTTCGTATAGATTCCATCAGCGCCGGTCGCCACGAGGTCTGTCTTGCTCTTCAGACGTTTCAATAAGGCCCTCAATGTTTACGCGATTCGATCGTTCACTATAACTCCCCGGAGGACGTCCAGAAGGCAGTGCTCGAGTTGAATCTGATCGAATAGGAGGAAGCTGGAACACTCCTGGGGTGGGCTTGGGGAGGCTTGAGCTAGACGGTGATTCTTGCTGCATACCATGATAGGGCAAAGCTTCATACGCTTGTCGTTCCATCGTAGCGTCGAACGTCCTTCCACCTTGGTTGATGCCTTGATCTATGAAACTCAATGGCCTTCCGGAGTGACTTGGAGGTTCACGGCTCAAATGCGCCGCATGGGAACCTTCGCCGGGCCGGTTTCGTATAGGATCGAATGGGGCGCGCTGCGCGAAGACGCTTTCAGGGTTAGGTCCCGGATATGAAAATCCCATCTGTCCACCACGGTGGATCGAAACTGGAGGTATCTGCTGCGGTTGCCTTGGTGGTGGAACTAATAACAATACTATAAAGTAAAATGATCCTTCTTTGGCAAGACCTGCGCGAATGGGTATTGGTCTTGCGTATCCGTATGTGTCCACAAATGCTAGGTGGTCTTGGAAGTTAAGAGGGAACCGCCCAAAGTCCTCAGCGACATATCCCAACCCTTGGATGCTCTGAGAGCCATGCCCAAGAATCGGGGGTAGATAGTTTGGTTCTCGTCTCTTCTGCTCATTGTTGAAATGGGATTTCATTTGCGAAACCTTTTCAACCTCCGTGGGCAATACAGCTTCACCAAGATTTCTTCCCGCTATGTTGGGCCGACCAATCATATCCCAGAATGCCATGGATCCTTTCACAAATTCTAGGCCCATGGTTAAATATGCGACAGGTTCTTGTGCACCAGGAGCGTTTAGTCGAGACATGGTATAATTATTCGACTCTGAAGATGATGCTCGTTCCCCTAGCCTTGTTGAAAAACTGTTGCTTCTCGCAATATCCGAGGCTCGAAATGATTGACGCCTTTGATAGTGATCGTCGAATGATGAAGGACCAACCCCAGTAGATGGGTGAATACTCAGAGGTCGTCTCGGGGAAACATCTCGAGAATGTGGTGGGTGCATAGAATCAAGCCGGTTGTCTCTGTCATCTCTAAGTCGGGGTCGTCCACGTTTCTTATGCTGAACATCAACACAAGCCTCCTCTTTCCCGTTGCTGATACATCTTGAACATGGCCGTTGTGCTGTAGAAGTAGTTAGCAACAAATATGTTCTTCCAAATGATTAAACTCCCGCACCGCAGCCCTCTGATAAACTCCATCCACCACCAAGCGTCGTTGTTACGAAAAGCTTGGAGAGTAGTAGTAGTATTAGTGTCTCTTCCCGCCATGCAGAACACAACTTGTGCTATACAACTGTTTTGTCTTTCTTTCTTTCTGGCTGCTCGGCTTTATATTGGTTGCCTTATCTACCTCAATGCCTGGTGGCCCTCTGATTGCAATCTTGACATCGCCTGTGTGTAATTACAAATTGTTTCGAGAAAGTAATGACACGAGAGAAGATGGTTGGAGCAGAACATGTCTACCAAGCCAAAAGAGACTATGCCTCAAGGATAAAACTTACCATCACATCTAGAGACAGCAAGAGCAGATAATATCAGCAACAGAAGCTTGGTTTCAGCGCAGATTAGACTTACCGAAGATGAGCTCTTTTGCAAGGCACACATGCAGACGCAACATGTCCCTTGGTTTTTCGTTGACTCTTCGGAGAGCCCAAGGGCTGATTCTCAATGGGATTCAACCCGCTCGCGACGCTTTGCTGACTGGCAGAGCTCATGCTGGCGGGAGTCGCGGCATAAATCTGAGGGCTTTGGCTTTGGCTCAGGGCGTGCGACTCATGAGGCGAATACATCGGAGGCTGGCGCGAAGGGTCCTCCGGCCCTCGATATGCGTATGGAGGATCCATAGGTGGTGGCCGTTGTTGATACGAGCCGGTGAATCTCGTAGATAGCCCATGCACCGGCGGTGGTGGTAACTGTAACCGTAGGTCAACTGGCCGGTTTTGTGTCGAGAAGGTACGATAAGCATCTTTCACGCTGGCTGTCGAGTAGGGATCGGGTGTATGGCCCTGGCTGTAGAGTTCTTGAGGATTGTTTGGTGGCAGAGACGGAGAACCTGACATAGGAGGAGATGGATATGCCCGAGTGCGAGCAGATGTCTCTGCTTCTGCACGTTGGGTGTCCCAAGCCGAATTCCGATCGGAGGCGTGATCGGGGAGCAACCAGCTAGGGCAAGGGCTCAAAAGCAAAGAAGAGGTGTCTAGCGGGCGATGTTTTGGAAGCATCAGTCGATCATCTAGGCCTTTCTTTAAAGACCGTTGTCAGAGAGAGACGGGGTGCAGCAGCAAACCAAATTTGCATCATCACCAAGTCAGAGATTGATTGCCAGCACAAACGGGAGGGAGAGATTAAAGATGCAAATGATAACAGCTGCCTGTAGTAGCAGAAATTCACCTTTAAGCCCCGATGGCAAGTCAACAAACCAGTGTGGTGGGTGTGATCTCGTGATGACACTCGGACGTGTGTTGACGAGATGTTTGGAGGAACGGAGGAGCTCGACTGATCCACCGCTGCTGCATGGGACGGCGGCGCCAAGAGAAAGTGTCCGGGACGACTGACTGGCCAGCTGTTTTGAGGTGCCGAGATGGTGATTGAAATAGGAAGAAGCTGGTCGGCGACACCAAGATGATATAAATCCGTTGGATACCGGAGTAGCTGGTGTGAAACAGAGTGCAACCCAGTGATACTCGATCAGGGTATTATCACTGTGCTTCGTGATACCAGTTTCGGGGAGTCTGTGAGTGATTATCCAGCTGATTTCAAGGCTCTTGTGCTGTGACCGTTGCACCTTGAGCGCGACAAACATCCGCCGGGGGAGTCCGATGCGAGGTCAAGGCTTTTCTTGTCAGAGATTGGCTACTTGACTGATGAGCAAGGAAAACGGCTCGGAACTACAAAATGAAGACTGATCAACCAACGGCTCAGAATCGGCTTTTGTGTGACTGGCAGGCGGCTGGTGCTTTGAGGTAGGAAGAAAACAGGGGATTGCTGCAGCTTGGCAGACAAGCAGGGTTTCGGGGACAATCCTAGCCTAGACCTTTTAAATGTAAAATGACACACATCCAGCAGCAGAAGCACCTAGCAGCAGGGAAAAGAAGGTGCAGATCATGCAATGGAAAGTAGAAAAGAGTGCCACCATTCTCATTATGCTGTTCTTTTCTCCGCATCCACGTGCCTCGAGCCAAGCCCTAAGATTGATCGCAATCTCTTTCTGTTACTCCTTGAACTCCATCTACACTGATCTGTCCGAAGCTAGGGATCTGCAGAATCCCGAGACTGGTGCAATCGGTTAACAGTTTCTTGGAACCAGCAGTAGAATGCTGCAAGGTAGCAACTATGAATGGAGATCATGGCAGTCGTCGGGGTGTGGGGAGGGGGGGGAGGGGCCAGAACAAGAAGGGGGTGAGTCTCATGTCTCGCTTCTTACCGTAAGGTCTTAATTGGGCAGCCGGAGGCTAATGGTTTGTTGTACAACACTAGTATACTCATTCAGCGCGGCAGGGACTCAACGGCCGAAGGGAGACAGTCACGATACCGTCGGAGCAACGGTTGGGATAAGGTTCGGGCAGATGCCCTCAAGGCGATGAGTGAAGGAGTGTCGGTGGATGACGGGTGGCGAAGGGGGGGGTTTGATGACGACTCATGACACTGCTTCGAAAGAAAGAATCAGAGCAGGCTAATACGAATGAAAGGAAGATTATGGATAAAAGAACAGCGGACAGGCTCAGAAGGGCTTGGTTCTCGAAAAAGCTATGATTGGAGAATGATGAGGCCCTGCTGGGGCCGGACACTGCTCGGTATTTCAGACCCAGCGTTCTACACATGGAGGACAGGGATGTAAAAGGCACCATGACGAAGGGGGAGTGTTGGATAGTTATCCAAGAGACGAGCGCGCAATGTGGGCATTACCTAGTGTTGAGTGATGGTATGGGCATGATTGGTTGTTCAAGCTCCTCGGCGGCTTCTAAGCAAGGATCGTAAGCCACACTCGGAGGCCCATGCTTCTTGTCAACAAGGCAGGACAATGATAGCTTTTTGCTATTAATGCAACACAGAAGCGGCGTATTTCTTAATGTAAACGCCTGACGAACCTAGCTGCTGTGTGGCTCCGACGCCACGGGCCCTAGCGGCTCCTCCGGACGGCAACTGGTTGACGACAAGCACGTTTGGGGTAGATGATGCCCAATGTGTCCGTGGGATTATTACGGAGAATTGGATGGACTAACTACTGATGTGGGCTAAATAGATGGGACAGGGGTTGTGGGAAGTGGGAAGTGGGAAGTGGGAAGTGGGAAAATTTAAGCATGGACAGGACGGATCATCACAGCCCAACTTGTGTTGTTTTAGAGCCGCCACACAAGAGACGGATTTGAAGAGTAGCAGCGCTCATCCAATACAAGTTAATAAATAGGGTCGAGCGGGAAATACACGAAAGCCATATACTGCATATACCGACATTACAAGTCCAGACTGCGTCTGAAGACTTGCACCAGACTAACCTCCGCCGACAATACTCTGCGTATAACCATGATCCCATATGTCAAAGATCAAAACGAAAGACCAGTGTGATAACAAATGAGAGGGGAAAAGAAAATGTGACGAAGAAGAGGAGGGCATGGTGTTAAACAAAAGATACCGTGGACGCGACTGCTTGCTTTAGAGAGGTTGGACCTGAAAACTACGACAGGGATTAATAATCGGCATTTCTCTTAACATTTGATGGAATGAATACCATTGATGCTATTGCTGGCTGATTGTTGCTGGTTTCATCATTCTGGAGCATCCACCGCTCAGTCTTCCTGGACAAGTTGGTCGTATCATGAGCAAGCCAACCTACCATTAGGAAGTCATCTGTTCTTTTGTACTCCGCAGTCCGTGCCTGGACCCAAATTATTCTAAATTGCCCGACATGCTTGCTTTAACTTCCGGTTGGGGGACGCTCTGCTCCATTCTCGGTATAAAGAAGTAACCACCAACCTCCTTGGGCAAACATACCTTGGAACCAATGCCTTGGATGCATCCCGCGCTGCACAGAGGTTACGACAACCGAGCACATGTGACAGACTGACCATCACGTCGAGTTCGAGTTGGTAAGAAGTTAGAAGGCAGCTAGAGTCCCTTGCCATTAATACTTTCCCCATGCTGATACTAGCACCTTGGCGCGGTTCTCAAGGTAAATCACGAAAAAGCAGTTAGCCGGCTAGGCGATCGCACCACGTCGATTGACCAGCTCAACTGCCCAAAAGTCTTCCGCCTTTTTTTTAGGCTCCTGGGCTTGCATGCTCATAATACTCCGATCCGCCAGGTACTAGTTAGTTCAGATAGTCGCCAGTGAGTAGGGGGGTCCCACCTGCCTCGGCAGGGCGGGAACAGTTTTGCTAACCCATGGAGAGGACTTATTGCTGACAGCAAGGAAAATGGGAGAGAAAATCGACAGACAGGACGATTGTAAAGTTTCTGGCAAACAAGGCGGGCCGACACCCCTGTTGATATGTGAGACGATCTCGCAAAGCCGAATAAACAAGATTGTATTGACGGCGTAAGCTCAGTAATCATTGCTATTCCGAAGCCAGTTCGTATTCGAAGGTGGCTAGCTCAGTTTGAGAGGAGACGCTCTACGTATGGCGTAAATTGCCTATCTAAGTAGGCAGTTTGTTAGTGCCGGTAGTGCAGAGAAACCGGCACATTTCATCGTTGCCGACGGGAAACGATGGGAGAGGAATGCGCAATGAAGTGTCCGATGGCAGATTTCCAGGCATGGCAAAAATAAACGGAAAATGCATCGTGAGTCGAGAGCGCGGTTCGGTGGATACAATGCAGCCAACAGCCAACAGGGACCACAACGATGCTGTTCCCCGAAACGCAGTTTATCAACTCGGGAATCCACAATTAGTACCGCGAAGACGGGATGGCGAACCTGCACTATTGTCCAGATTCGGTGGCATTTGGACCATCCAGCCTGTCCGCCACCCTCCAACGCCCTTCAATCAAAGTGAGCATTGCTATGAGGCAAAGCAGCACTAATTCGGCTAATATCAGGAGATTTTACTTTCTGGCGCCCATTGGTTTCGGTTAGAGTAGCGCCGATGCCCGAGTGATAGTCTCGTTTTGGGATCGAGAGGTTCTGTGGTTGCTACTGCGAGTTTAGCTTCATACCGTATTAGTAGTAGCCGATAGTATTTCTGTGTAGAAGAACAGTTGACGGTTTTCCCCCGCTGAATGTAATATTTCAGTGAAGTGCAAATGAAGTGCGCACCTTGTATTAGTCGTAACAACCCCCCTTCCCCCAACGATTATTTTAAGTGTCGTATCGTCATCTAGCTTGACTAGGTCGTCCGCCACGCCTCAGGCAGGATCGTCCGTCATTCCACGGGAGGCAAGACACCATCGAAGTATCTGTAGCATGTCCTTATTCTTTCGTGCTCGAAGAAGGCTGCAATGCAACTGAGTTGTATTCTTGTCCGGACTGGTTCGATTGAGGTATTGCGTCGAGGACGCTCTGTGTTTCCCCGCAAGACCCTTTCCTTGCCAGATGCCTACAGTACGACAGGTACTCCTCGCATGGGGCTCCTTCCTCTTCCTAGCTACACCATTGAGTGAGCCTTCCTCAAAGCGCTTGTTCCTGCCGCGGACTTTATTTCTGCTTTCTATAGTGCCAGCTTCCATCAATGCTGTCATTTTCCGCCTCTCAATCAAACTTCAACAGCTATGACTGGCTGTAATTTCTACACACTCCTTATCTAGCAACTATTATTGCGCTGGCGCCCCATGTTTCATCAAATAACATCTAATCAACAAGCCTCCCCAGTTGATCAGGTACTCTGGATGTCCACATGACGCAGACGCAGACGCGACGACAGATTAGACCCGCTTCACACAATGTACAAAAAATGGATTGCGAGTGGCAGCACGAACCTGATTTAGGACTGCATATGATGTATCAATTTGACGGGTTTCAATACCTACCAACTGGGGAAATGAACCCGAACCGGAGCTCCCAAGTTATTGACGACAACGGGTCGGTCAGTGGCTTCAGCCCGCCATTGTGGCCATGCTCATCCGGCTAGACCCCGGCGTCCTTGACTTTTCAGACAGGTCACCCAACCACTTGAATACCAAGTCACGACGGAGCAGAGCACCCGCAGCACGTGTAACACAGTGTGGTTAGTCCCGACGCGGCATCGTAGGCGAGAGATCTCAATAATTCCAATTATACTGACGAGTCTCGTGAATATCGCTAGTGCAGCCCGCACCTAAAGGCCAGGACAGGAAATACGCGAGATTGCCTTCTCCAAAAACAAAAACAGCAGGCTGCTGACAACACCCACCCCCTTCTATCGACAACCGCTGCTGCCGCCCTTGTTGACAGCGTTTACATATGGATATGCCACGAGTCGGATTGATCATAGAGTGCATGGTTTCTGTTACAAATAGAATCGGCAATCCCACCGCACCTTACCCACTACTCCGTAATTTCATTCATCGATCGCTTGTTGTTTCATTGTACGCACCCGCCTGGTCATCTTTTTGGTCACGATTCCATTGACATACGCCAAAATGTAAGATCTATAGGGCGGGGGGCCAACTGATCCAGAACGCCATTTAATCGAAAACCTCTGTTTTAGGCGGCAGCTCCCGTCTCGTGTTTTTTTAGCGAAGCCTCAGCGAGCTTGGCAGTGAACTGCCTCGTGTGCAGCTAACGTGGTTAACTTTGTG
>JASWJB010000435.1:0-29449 GCA_032433595.1 Conoideocrella luteorostrata
TTTTGATACTCCTTTTTTATACCAGCCCCCCCCCCCCCCCCTTCGCCCGACCAAGCCCTGCTTTTGAACCTTGCGCGCAGCCTGGTGGGAATAGCTAATTTTGTGTCGGCAACATCATCATCAGCAGCTGACGCTTCCCTCTCCCGAGTGCTCACTTTCCATTTGCTGACCGCCCCATCATCAGCAGCAGCAGCAGCGGCATCATCATTATCATCAGCAGCTGACTTTCCCGCTGCCGATTGACTTTTTCCCTCTGCCGACCGCTCCATCATCATCAGCAGCAACAGCGTTATCATCATCATAATCAGCAGCAGCAACGGCATGAGCAGAAGCATCATCTGACATTTCCCCCGACCGACCGCTACTGTCATAACCGGGAATCCTGACTGGAATATTGGCCTGTGGCCATCATCACCAGCGGCAGGAGCATCATCATCAGCTGACTCTACTCTCTCGTGAGTGCTGGCTTTTCCCTCTCCCAAGTGATGACAGCAGCAGCGGCATCACCATCATCAACCGCATCATCAGCATCATTTGACTTTTCCCCCGGCCGGCCGCTACTATCATGTCCGGGAATCCTGCCCTACGGCCATCATCATCATTATCATTATCAGGTGACTTTTCCCCCTCCCGATCGCTATTATTGTGACCAGAATCCTGACCTGTGGCTATTATCATTAGCAGCAGCAGCAGCGACATCTCTTTCATGGGTAGAACATCCTCATCAGCAGCACCGCCATCATCATCATCGTCATAATCATCAAATGACCTCTCCGTCTCTCGACCGCTACTACCGTGACCGTCTTCCCGACTGGAATCCTGACTGTAACCACCACCATCATCGTATCTTCAACATCTTCGTCGTCTTTACATTGACTTGTGAGATCCCATGCTTCCTGTAGTGTCTATACCTTTTGTCACATGTGAGCAGCTATGGAAGTCGGGTCTCTAAAGCAGTGGAAAATTGTCAATGATTTCTATCAAATTGACGGGGAATTTGACTACTATTTTATCTATGCAAGATGCCTCTTCTTCTGGATCTATTTCATGCTATTGCTTCTGACATTCGAGCCTTTCAACGAGCCCATCAGCTAACTTTTGATATCTGATGCTTTATGCAGTGTACGCCTTCCGAGAATTAAACGTTTCGACGGTGTCATAAGTGAGCAGCTGTGGAAGTCGGTCTCTAAGGCAGCGGAAAAATGTCCTTGATTTCTATCTAATTGACGGGAATTCGACTACTATTTATCTCTGCGATATTCCTTCTTCTCTGAATTTACTCCATTCCATTGCTTCTGATGATATCGTAGGTTTCCGGCAACATCGTCCGTTTCCAGTGATGTTGAATTCCTCGTGCGGGGCGCATTCGTCAGCATCGTTCAATTCCGACGATATTGAATGCTTCCGGTCGTACGATTCTGTTGATATTGAATGCTTCCGGTAATGTTCAATGATCCCGGTCGCATCGCGCGTTTCGGTGATATTGAGTGCATTGTTGAGGAATGGTTCCTGTGACACTTCGTGCAAGAAACTTTTGACGTCAAATCAGAAGCCCCTATTCTTCCTACAATTCCATTCGCCGGACCGGGCAGGATCTGGTTTTTGCCGGATTACGCACCAGATAATTTGTCTCACGTTCTGCTTTTTGTTGAACTGTATGAGCTAGGTTTTGTTCTGTCTAGTGAGCCGGCTGTGGTGTTGCTAGTTGTGCTGTGCTGTGTTGTATGTTGTATGTTGCCTGCAAGCCCTTGACCAAGACTAAGTACAGTTTCTGGCAGTTTGTGCACCGCGTGTTGCATATAAGGCGCAGCCCCTTAATGCATTATGTGTACCGCAATTTTCTGCACATCTTTTGCGCTGGGCTTTTCAGTATCCTTCGCGCTGGTTATTGTTTTATGTTATTGTGTTACTTTTGTGTTACGTACCAGCCCCCCCGCGTATCGCTGGTCCCGACCAAGCCCTGCTCTTTTTACACCTTGGGCGCTGACCCAGATCGTACATTGCCTGAACAGCAACATGATTATCAGCGGCATCATTATCATCACCAGCAGCAGCGGCCTCATCATTATCAGCTGACTCTTCCCTCTCGTGAGTGCTGACTTTCCCCCTTTCCCGAATGCTGATGTTTTCCCTCTCCCGAGTGCTGACAGCAGCAGCAGTTGCGGCATCATCATCATTATCAGCTGACTCTTCCCTCTCTTGAGTGCCGACTCTTCAACTCTCCCGAGTGCTGACTTTTCGACTCTCACGAGTGCCGACTTTCCCTCTGCCGACCGCTCACATCATCATCAGCAGCAGCAGCTGACTTTTCCCTCTCCCGAATGCTGACTCTTCCTCTCTGCCGACCGCTCCATTATAACCGTCTTCCTAAACGTCGTCCTGGCTGAATTAGACGGCGGCCGACAATCCCATCATCAAAGAAATCGTCTTACAGATTGCCTCACGATATCTGATGGATCCGATACTTCTTGCAGCCCATACGTTGTCCAACACTCGAACGTTTCAACGAGCTCATCAACCGATTTGCCATATCTGATGCTCCTTGCAGCGTACGTCTTCCGAGATTTGAACCTTTTCAACGAGCCGTCAGATTGACTGCGATCTAATGCTTCTTGCAGCGCCTGAACCTGCCAACGAGTCTTCAGATTAACCTGCAATATCCGATGCTTCTTGCAGAGCCTGTACGTTCCGAGATCTGAGCCTTTTCAACGAGCTCGTCAGATCAGCCTGCGATGTATTGCTTCTTGCAGCGCCTGAACATTTCAACGAGCTCGTTAACTAACTTTCGATAACTGATACTTTGTGCAGTGTACGTCTTCCGAGATTTAAGCCATGTAGTGCTGGTACCAAAACCCGGCTGCATTATCTAGTACCGCTTGTATCCCACACCCGTCTTCCATTCCCTTTTGTTCTTTTTGTTAGAACCAAGTTGGAATTCCTAGGAGGGCAAGACATGAACTGGCCATTTCTGCATTCCCTACGGCCTCATCTATTTGAAAGCCTTTTGCTCTTGGACTCCAACTCCCCATCTTTGTACTTTCAAAATACTCCTGCATCGATAAGTGCGCGATGCGCAGAAGCGGACTGTCGCTAGCGTCAGCTTTCTCAACCTCTATAAGGCTGGGGCATATTAGACAGATGTCATCTTTGGAAAATAAGTCTTCTGGATCAAATATTGTTGGAATCTCTCGTCAAGCGTACGAGCAAAAGGTTACGTGGTCACCCTAGCGCGCCTCTCTTATACGGCGCGCTTGGCAGCATACCTCTTCTTCTTCTTCTTCTTCTTTCTGAGATAATCACGAATTGTTTTGTTAATTGTTTTGCTTCACCTTCTGACGTCGACGTGAGAAGCCCCTATGCTTCCTACAAACGCTTCTACCAAGCACACTCTCCCGATCTACTCCTTCAGGTGAAGTAGCCTTGTTAAGCTCCACTAGCTTTTGAACAAGGAGCTCAGTAACTTAATCTAGTGTGGTGTGGTGGTTAAAGTCTATCTCCACGAAAGCGTACGTGGCTAATACGTTCTATATAGCGATGGACCGGAGGAAGCCCTTCATGACGGACAAGTCGCCGGGAATCAACAGGTCGGCTGCAAACCATACCATGGACGACGAATTAGCCATCAGGGTCTGTAGAGCATTGAAATAACTTTCGTCGCGTCCGGTGAAGACTCCTCCGTCGACATTGACTAGGCTGATTACAGGCGAGTTTGGCAAATGCTGTCGATGCAGAACAAGTCCAGCAAAGTCGAACTGAAGCCTTCATACTTCCATAATGGCTGGGCAACATTGGCCACCAACGGCGGCGAGTCTCGGTACACGAGATATACTCTCCCTTTTTTACCAGCCAGTTGAGCAGCAACCGGTTTATCCGTAGCTACCCTCGAGAGCATCATGCCAGGCTGGCCTTGGTCCCGGTGTACTGTTAAGTTATTGGCTCAAGAGAGAACGCGTTTATGACTTGGAGCGGCGATAGGCCCACTTACGTCTTGCAGAGAAATTTCAAGCCCTGAAAAGCCAGACTTCTTCAGGATAGCCTCCAATTCGCTTTCACCTAGAGCTAGTTGGCCTTGCAAGCGCAACATCCCAAGGCACCCCCCCCACCCCCCATCCTCTCAGTGCTGAAACGACAAGGCAACCACCCAGGCTCCTACGGCAAAATTTGAGGAATGGCCGCTTGGGAATGCTGTTCTTAAGCGTGAAATAATGGACGACGTGGCGATGTTTCAGCTGGAGTTTAACTGGGATTCTTGCACGCACGAAGATTGAGCAACTCGAAGCCCGCGACACAAGCCAGCTGTCAAGAAATACTACCCTATAGAGCAAGGCGGAGGCACAAAACTCGCATTCACACAGAAAGAGAACGGCCTCCTCCTCTAACTCAAGGGCGACCAGAGTTTTTCGTGGAGAGATATCCCTGAACAGTTTACAGAGGCTTTTCCAGGATATTTCTTCAACGAATGTCTTTTCTGCTCGCCGTAAACAGCGGACTTGAGCGTAGACGCCTCCCCCCTTTTGCTGGGACCAGGCTTTATAAGAGAAGCAGCAAAGCCGTTCTGGAATCTAAAAGCTAGGCACACGGGCCCTCTTCCCTCGACGTCTCTGGGCGTACCAACACAGGACTACTTAATCGTGGTATACACTCGTAGTTCGCGAGTAGTCCCAATATAGGATTACTCAGCCACGAGGCCAGAGGACGACGAACCCAAGAGAGATGAAAGCGGGGGTCAGGTGCACAGGGCAACGGGTGCAGAAGAACCATGGCCGCCAGCGTCAACTCAACAAGGAAATAAACTCATTCAATTGCACATTCTGGTGGGAAAAGGCGCCTCCTCCTGACAAGCTCTGTACTGGGAAATGAAAACTCAGTAGCTTGACCTTGGTGCAGTTGGGTGGCGGTGCACGGATTTGAAGTCACAAGCAGTGCGTCAGGGTCCATCCAAGCTGATATACGGCAGGAGCGGCAAAAGATGGGGAGATAGACGCCGTGATACCCTGACATTTCGACTCTATGGAGACTGGGGCTGCGGCCCCATGGGGACGGACTCGAGCAGTAATTACATGGAGCACCTGTTTGGAGTCCAGAAGCAGAGGAGGAATAAGTAGCGCTTAGTCAGAACGGGCCGCGCCGCGGTACGGCGGCACATTAGCTAAGGTCCGCAAAACCGCCAAAACCAAAAAGTGGAAATCCCCGCAAATCGGGGGCTCCCATGTATTTCTTGCAATTCAAAGGTTCTGATTGGATGATATATGCAGGCAGAGATCATTCATTGATGATGACAATGAGGGGCCTCTTCTGCTAGAGAAAAGGGGCACGCGCTCCACCCTAGCGGTGTGCGCTGATTACTTCGAGCATACTAGCTACCCTAGGTGTGTGTGCCGTGCAATTGTGGGTTGCACAGGGTGGTGTGCGTGATTGACCTAGGTCAATTGCTTCAAAAATGCAAAAACGATGTATTCAAGTCGGTCTATCTAAGAAGAAGAAAACAAGTCAAGGTGGGAGGCTTGATATCGTCGTATAAATATCGTAGCTGAAAGGTGACCACGTGATCTGCTCCGTGCTTCCTATTGTGCTTGACGGCAGGATACCAATAGCAACAGTATTAAGTCAGTGAGTCACAACCACAAAAATTTCGCTGACTAACACAACCACAGCACCAAGATGGAAACTCACGATGAGTTTGAGCCGGAATGGGTTTGGGCTGATGACGAAGGCACCAACGTCTACGCGCAGGGATATGGACGGCATCTCACCGTCATCTTCTCCTTTTCTGCCGACAAACACAACCCTCCTACCTCGCTGGCCAATCGAGTTTGCACCAAGTATGAAGGACTCGAGACAGAGGACCCTGCAAGCACTTTTCCCACCATTGCGGACTTGCATACCGCCATCTGGGGAGCGATTCGTCACGCTTGGCCGCACTGCGTCTCACACCCAGATCTGAGAACCAAGTTGGATGCCGTTGTAGGAGTCGAAAGCATCGATAGCTCCGTTGACAAAATAACGTGGAATATTCATTCTCATCCTCGCTTTCCACAGTTCGTTCAGAACCTTGCAGATGAGAGTCGTACGTTAACAGGCCCTTACCAAAGCGACCTACCTAGAAAGCTAACACATTGAAAAGTCGATACACCAGCTAGTCCTGGTAAGTTGGTGGACTTTGCCAGTCTCATCCGCTATGAGCAGCTCGGCGGTAGAGGCTGTACCACTCGGGTTCTCCTGCCGACTGGCGAATCCTCCGTCTTTAAAGGGGTTGATTTTCGAACTGCCCTGCAGTACAGTGACGACGAAGGTGACAAAATCATTCGGAACTTGATCAGCAATTGGCGTCGGGAGTACAACACCCTCCAGCAAATGCCGACCTATCCGAATGTACTGCCTCCGCCGCCGACGCTCGCCACTATTCAGCGGCCAGACCGGTCAGCTATGCCAGTCATCTGTGGTGGTTTGTCCCCGTTTTATCCTGGGGGCAATGCTGCTTCCCGCATCAATGACAGCAACAAAAAGGGCGTGCGCATTGCTCTGGATCTCAAGGCGCATTGGTGCGCCAATATGGCTGCTGCAGCTTTTCACACTCACCGAATTGCAAAGACTTACCATATGGATATCAAGCCTGGTAATTTCGTCGCAGACGCGAGTGATAACCTCATTCTTTGCGACTGGGAACAGCACGATGCGCCAGCCACAACCCTCGCCCCGGAGGCAGATGCAACATCTCCGGTTTGACTTTATGGCGGGTCTAGTCACGTGATCTGGGCTCAGGTGAGCAGGTATTTATTGGGATCCACCGCCCCCATCCAACCTTCCTCATCCACAGCTACGACATTCTTGAGAAATTTCTTGTCGCAATTCTTGACAAACTTCTTGACGCAATTCTTGACAAATTTCTTGACGCAATCTCTGACCATGGATGTATTGAGCCCCTTCAATTCTGCATCGTCATCATCAGATAAACGATCAAGCTCAGGATCTACCTCGATTTCAAAGTCAACAAAAGCATCCACCGCTAGCATTCATGAAGCAGAGGATAAGACCATTGTTTTTACAACAATTAAGAAGTTATTCAACGAGATTGATCGCACTGTGGGAGACAGTTTAACTGTTACTAGTATGTTTATTTGAATGTCTTTATTTCTTGTATTTTATTTCAGAAACTAATCTTTGTGTAGGCGTTTCTGACTCGGATTTTGCGGCAATTAAAGCTCAGAGGAACAAGCTAGGCCAGAAGTTCCGATTTTGGTACCAAAGCAAACATCACCTCTTGATTGTCACTATTCCCACTGGAGTACATGAGTCTCTGCACGGGACACTATACGGCCATTTTCAAATAGCACTTGGTGCCATGGGACTATATAACGAAGGTTGGCATTATTTTGGCTCAACGACATGCAAAGGCCGTGCTATTTCTGGCACAGGGGGGGATGAAGGAGAAGGAGATTCATCCGGTGGTCCAGCACCAATGCGTTCTTCTGGGAATGCTTGGCCAACAATTGTGTTTGAAGCGGGATACTCACGAACACTGGCTGAACTCCGCGCAAGAAAAGACTGGTGGTTCCGTGCATCTAATCATGATGTTAAGATTGTGGTTATTATTCAATTCTATCGTCAGGGTATAATCTTAATTGAGCGATGGGAAGAGACGAGACAAACAATCCAACCACGCCCAGGCGCTACCACGACACGAGCAGCAGCAGCACAGAATGGCTCCGCAATATCACCAATCTTGCAACAAGAAATCAAGATCACAAGAGACACTACCACGAATCCGCCATCATTTAATGTCGTTAGAAACGATTTGGTGTTGAATTTCAGGCTTTTGTTCCTTCGGGACCCTGGTCCAGGTGAACATGATGTTATAATTGATGTTAACCTCCTAAGGACTTATGCACGTATGACCTGGAATCGGATGATGCCATAGATTTATATTATTGCTCCTCTTGTATTGTTTTGCGACGTTTATATCAAGTCATTCACTCCCCTCTTTTGTGGTAGTTTTGCAACGTTTAGCTTACAGACGTTTGCTCTGTTTCGTATTAGCTTAGCAACGTTTAGCTCATAGGCGTTTATATCAAGTTGTTCTGAAGTTTGATGATATCCCGACCACTTGGAAGCAGATGGTTGATAGATGCATGTCACGGGATCCGAATGAGAGACCCGACTTGTCAGAAGTAGCTAGATTTTGGATGAACGAATGGAGTTGCGCCCAGACGGCTGCGAATGAAAGTGCGTAAAAATGTAGAGGCCTCGTTTGGCGAGCATTCTTAGTCTCAAGAGGACGCTGTGGGTTGCACAGGGTTGTGCAATGATCTAGATCATCTGATTCAAATTGAATATATTTATAAGTGTCTGTTATCTAAGAAGAAGAAAAGAAGTCAAGGTGGGAGGCACGATATCGTCGTATCAATATCGTGCCTAAAAAGTGACCACGTGACGAGCTCTGTGCTTCCTATTGTGCTTGGCGGCATTCCAACAGACGCATCACAGTCTCCTCCCTTTTCTGCTTACAACCTGACCGAAAAACCACCCATCCCGCTGGCACTTTGTACGCTGCCGGCCGCAGAGCTGCCAGTCACACCGGGAGCGGCTTTATTTCCACTGCATCATGTAAGTGGCGTCGTTGCGAGTCCTGTGCACTAGGTTTGTGGTTGTTTGGTGCGCTCGTGGCTGAGTTGTGGTTTTTGGCGAATTACAAGCTAGGTATTTTGCTTTATGCCTTGCTGTCTATTTAATTATATACGTTGGGCTTTTGTGCTTATTTTGCACCAGGTATTGTCCTGTCTTGAGCGTTAGTTGTGGTGTTGCAGGTTGCTTGCAAGTCTCTGACGGCTTGATTTCCAACTACGCAGGTTTTTTTGTAGATTTCGCACTAGGCGTTTTGTTTTGCGCCCTGCTTTTTATTTAATTATATATGCTAGACGTTTATATATCTCTTGGACCAAGCTTAGTGTTATCTCGTGATCTTTCTGTTGTGTTGTGTTGTATTTTTGCGTCGGGAAGTTACTTGCAAGCCCCCCGATAGCTGGATTCCCGACCGAGCGGGCTTTTTTGTAGACTGTGCACCAGATATGACGTTTGAGGGTTCGCTATCTATTTTATTTTATGAGCTGCGTTTTTTTTACATCTTATGCACTAGTTTTCTCTGCATCTTGTGCTCGGGTTGTTGTGGTGCTATGGTGTTCCTCTTGTTGCCCCGTATCGCTCGCTGGTCCCCTGACCGGGCAAGCTCTGCTTTATTGCACCTGCTGACTTTCCCCCTCTCTCGAGTGCTGACCTTTTCCCTCTCCCAAGTACCGGCTTTTCCCCTCTACCAACCACTCCATCATCACTAGGAACAACAGCATTATCATCAGCGGCAGTAGTGGCATCATCATCAGCAGCAGTAGTGGCATCATCATCATCAGCTAGCTTTTCCCTCCCGTGAGTGCTGACTTTCCCTCTCTCCACGTGCTCGCTTTTTCCCTCTCCCAAGTGCTAGCTTTTTCCCTCTCCCAAGTGGTGACAGCAGCAGCGGCATCAGCAACAACATCATCATCATCAGCTAACTCTCCCCTCTCGCAAGTGCTAACTCTTCCCTCTGCCGTCCGCTCCATTATAACCATCTTCCTCGAGCAAAAGACCACCCCATCCCGCCGACATTTTATGCGCTGCTATCATGTACATTGTGTACGCTCGGCGTTTCTACATCGTTTGCGCCAGGTTTCATACCTCGTTTAGTGCGGAGCCCTCCGGCACCTGTCGGATTAAATATCCGTTGCGCCATAGCGCAAAAGTGTGAGCTCGCTGAATATTCACTCAGTAAGTTATTGTCATGTCTTATATCAAACACACCCCCTCAGGGAAGGTAGATTCTCAATCTTTCCTGCACGGCTTACGCAAGGTATCTCTGACTCTTACGTCAGCAGGGTTCGAACTCATAACCTTCCCCTTATCTTAGGTGCTTGCGTGTGGCCAATCATCGCAATTTTACCTGGAAGTTACAGGTTAGCGTCATCGCTACCCTCCCGGGCTCATAACTGTTGGATTAAATATCCGTTGCGCTATAGCGCAAAAGTGTAAGCTCACTAAATATTCACTCAGTAAGTTATTATCATGTCTTATATCCAACAGCACCATCGAGGCCCCAAAGTCTGTCATTAGTCATATCTTCCTCAAGCATGGTGTGGATAAGGAGTTCGGTATCATCCTTCCCCACAATCATTTTGATCTGTCCCTGACTGATATACTGGTCTAGTTCGGAAACAGCGCTGTTCCCGGGCAGACAAGCAGGAACCCGGACCTTACCAACGTTGTCCCGGCCGCTTGGTGCTTCGTTGAAGAGGGCGAGGGCCTTCATTTACTGTGGTATCTACGGATGTTGCTTTATGCATCAAGATTCTGGATGAAATTAGCACTGAACTTCGGCCAGGCCTGGAGTGCGGGTGCGGTCCCGGGCATCGAAACCCGCCGAAGCAACGGTATGGTATAAGTTCACACGGGTTTGGGAGCTGTATAACTCGGTAATGATCCCTCCGCTGTTTCACCAACGGAGACCTTGTTACGACTTTTACTTCCTCTAATGACCGAGTTTGGAGAGCTTTCTGGCCCTGAGTGGTAGTTGCCCACCTGTCCCGGCCAGTCCGGACGCCTAACTGAGCCATTCAATCGGTAGAAGCGACGGGCGGTGTTTATTGCCTCAAACTTCCATCGGCTTGAGCCGATAGTCCCTCTATAATAAAGAAGAGGAGGAATTGCTTCGAAATGCGAAGCAGCGGGACGCACTATCAGAACGAGGAAGTAACGCCAGGAAGGTGGAACGAGCGGAGGCAATGCTGAGGCGGCAACTGAGCAAGTGGACAGAGCGCACTGAGAAGCTGCGGGAGCAGAGCAATCAGAAGGCACAAGAAGCAAAGGACAAGATGCATGAGTTGCGTGCGATTCACCGTAAGCTTACCGAGGAGCACACGGACAAGGGCAAGGAGATGGAGATTCCACGAGTGAGAATCGAGCAAACAGAGAAGAAGGTAAGTTTCAGCCTATGCTCTCCTGAAATCTTAAAGATAATAATAACAACGAAAAGTTCTGACGAGTATCAGATGCTTGATCTCAAAGAGAATACCGAAAATAAGGTCCACGCGACGACGAGTATCTCAAGATGGAGTCGCACATTCAACTTGCCCCTGCCCACGCAACAAATGCCGCTGCTGCTGCTGCTGCTGATGATGATGATGATGAGGATGTTGCTACCCACGCAAGAAATGTCGTTGCTGCTGCTGCTGATGATAATGCTGCTCACGCAACAAGACCAGCGCCCGTGTGCAATAGAGCAGGGCTTGCTTGGTCGGGGGGGCCAGCAATACGGGGCTGGTAGATAACACAAAAGTAACACAACAACAACAACGCACAATAACCAGTGCACCAGATGGAACAATGCCTACTACAAAACATGTAGGAAATCACGGCGTATATAATGCAACCGCAGGCAGTGCCCTAAATGTAACATTCGGTGTAACCCTGCTTCGAAACCCTTTTAAACCTGTTGCTGGCATTGAGAAAGGAACCTGTCAAAAGAAGCAGAAGGCCGTTCGTTTCCGCGCACCAAAGCCAAAACAACGAACCTCTCAGAGAGATCGACTGCCAGCTACCTTTGACGTGCCCAAAGGTGTTTCTCAACAAAAACAAGATAATGCGATGCTTTCGGAGACTTTACAACCCGACGATAATGATGCTGTGAACGCGGTTGACGATACTTGGGCAACGTCTGACCAGACCGAAACTCAGGATACAGGCGACAATGGATGGGCCAATGAGGCCTCCGGTGATGGTGAGACTGATGAAGATGATGGAGACAATTGGGAGACTAATAATGCAAATTTACTTTCTTGTATTTACTTTTATTCTGATGATGAGGCCATCATTAATTTTTTTCTACCGGGGCATGTTGCGGGACGTGGTCATATGACCCTGTAGGTCGGGATTGATATCACCGTTGGTGATGCCCTCACAAACTTAGCTCTTCAGACCTCTTTTGCTATAATGAAATTCACTGCACATCCCTTGCTGTTGGTTCCCGAGCAATATTCATCTCATTTCCATCAAATTCGCTCTGTCGCACGTCCGATAACATACCTCAGGCATTGTGAGCCGTCGAACTATGAGCACCAGCACCGGCACTTGTTGCTAGTTGCTCTGTGCCGCGGCGAGATAACCTTAATTTACGCGCCGCCTGTTGTATTTAGGGCGCTTCCTCTTCCCGCATTATATAAATTGTATACGCTCTAGCTTTCTGCATCTTTTGCACTCGGTTTTATTTTGTCTTGTGCGCTGATTGTTGTGCTGTGTTGTTGTGCTACTCTTCTTGTGTTACTTACCGGCACCCCACACCACCCCGTATTGCTGATCCCGACTAAGCCCTGTTTTTTTTTTTTTTGCGCCTTGAGCGCGCTGCTGTTGTTTCGTGGGCAGCATCATCGTCAGCAGCAGCAGCGGCAGTATCATCATCATCATCGGCTGACTCTTCCCTTTTGTGAATGCTGACCTTTCCCCTCTCCTGGGTGCTGACTTTTCCGCTCTGCCGACCGCTCCATCATCAGCAGCAACAGCATTATCATTAGCAGCAGCGACATTTCTTACGTGGGCAGCAACATTCTCATCTCTGGCAGCGGCATCAGCAGCAGCGACATTTCTTGCTTGGACGGCAACATTCCAATCACTAGCAGCGGCATTAACAGCATCACCAGCGGCAGCGGCATTTCTTGCGTGGGCAGCAACATGTTCATCAGCAGCAGCAGCGGAATCATTATCATCGGCATCATTATTAGCGGCGGCGGCATCATCATCATCATCAACGGCAGCAGCAACAGCGGCATCATCATCCTCAGCAGCGGCATCATCATCATTATCGGCTGACTCTTCCCTCTCGTGAGTGTTGACTTTTCCCCTCTTGCGATTGCTGGCTGTTTTCTCTCTTAAGTGTCTTAAGTGCTGACTTTTACGCTCTCCCGAGTGCCGACTTTTCCCCTCTGCCGACCGCTCCTATTATAAGCGTCTTCCTGACTGGATTACATCGCGACCGACAATCCCATTACCAACGAAACCGTCTTGGTCAGATTCCCTCACAATATCTAATGGATTCGATACTTCTTACAGCGCCTGTACATCATCCGACATTTTAACCATTCAACAAGCTCGTCAACCGACTTGTAATCCGATGCTTCTTACCTGAAAGTTTTCCGAGAATTAAACCTTTGAGCAAGCTTGTTACATCGACTTGCGATATATAATGCTTATATGTCTCCCGAGACTTAAGCCTTTTCATCGAGCTCGTTATATTGCCCCATCATGTCCGATGCTTCGATAACACCTCTACGTCTTGTAACATTTAAACCGTTTCACTGCCTTTGTTAGATTCTCTTGCGACATCTAACGGATCTGATGCTTCTTGCAGCGCCTATACATTATCCGACATTTGAACCTTTGAGCGAGCTCGTCAGATTGACCTGCGATCTGGTGCTTGTTGCAGCGCCTGTACGTATTCTGAAAATTGAACCGTTGAACAAGCTCGTCGGATTAACCTGCGATATCAGATGCCTGTGTGTCTTCCGAGATTCGAACCTTTCAGCGAGCTCCTTGCAGCCTATACGTCTTTGGAGATTTAAGCCTTTCACCCAGCTCGTCAGATTAAATTACAATGTCTAATGCTTCTTGCAGCCCGTACGTCTTCCGATATTTGAGCCTTTCAACAAGCTCGTCAGATTGATCTGCGATAAAATTCCTATACGTCGTCCAATATTCGAACTTTTCAATAAGCTTGTTAGATTCACCTGCGATATCAGATGCTTGTACGTTGTCCGACATTTAAACGTTTCAACGAGCTTGTCAGATTACCTGGCGATTTAGTGCCTCTTGCGGCGCCTGAACCTTTCAACGAGCTCGTCAACTAGCTTTCGATATCTGATGCTTTGTGCAGTGTATGAGTTCCGACAATTGAACCTTTCAACAAGCTCGTCAACTGACTTGCGATATCAGATGCCTGTACGTCCTCCAAGATTTGAGCCTTTTCAACGAGCTCGTCGGATTGACCTACAATCTGATGCTTCTTGCGGCGCCTGAACCATTCAGCGAACTCGTCAGCTAACTTGCATTATGCTTCTTGCAGCCTGTACGTTGTCCGATATTCGAACATTTCAAAGAGCTCATTATATTGACTTGCCATGTCTAATGCATAGCTGTTTATCGTCTTTGTTAGATTTACTTGCGATATTCAATACCTATACTTCTTTCGACATTCGGCCTTTTGTCACAGGAAACATTCCTCACCACCAACGCACATTCCTGGTCCTCAACGCACACGATGCACTCAACATCACCGAAAACGCACGATGCGACCGGAAACATTCAACATTACCGGAACCATTCAAATTCAACAGAAACGTACGACCGGAAGCATTCCATATCGTCGGAATTGAACGATGCCGACGAATATGCCCCGCTCGAGGAATTCAACATTGCCAAAAACGGACGATATCGTCAGAATCAATACAATGGAATTAATCCACAAAAGGAGGAATATCGCAGAGATAAATAGTGGTCGAATTCCCCGTTAATTACATAGAAATCAAGGACATTTTTTCCACTGCCTTAGAGACCCGACTTCCATAGCTGCTCACTTGTGACACCTTTTCAACGAGCTTGTTAGATCGATTTGCGATATGTAAGGCTTGTATGTCTCCCAAGATTTGAGCCTTTTCAACGAGTTCGTTACACTGACTTGCGATATGTAATGCTTGTACGTCTCCCGAAATTTGAACTTTTTCAGCGAGCTCGTCCGATTGACTTGCGATATCGAATGCCTCCCGCAGCCCGTACGTCTTCCGAGATTAAAATCTTTCAAGAAGCTCCTTGTAGCCTGTACGTCTTCCGGGAATCGAACCACTTTATTGTCTTCGTTAGATTACTTTACGATTTCTGATAGGACACGATGATTTTTGCAGCGCCTGTACATCATCCGACATTTGAGCCTTTCAACGAGCTTGTTAGATTGACCCCTGCGACCTGATGCTTTCTGCAGCGCCTGTACGTCTTGCAGGATTTGAGTCTTCCCATGAGCTCGTTAGATTTACCCGCGATGTGCAATGCTTTGAAAGCGCCTGTACATCTTCCGAAAATTGAACCTTTTAACGAGCTCGTCAGGTTGGTTGCATGTTTGATGCTTCTTGACGTGTCTTACTCTTTGAAAACGCCTGTACTTCTTGCGGGATATAAGTCTTTCAACACACTCTGTCACAAGTGAGCAGCTATGGAAGTCGTGTCTACGAAGCAGTGGAAAATTGTCCTTGATTCTAATCTAACTGACGGGGAATTTGACTACTATTTATCTGTGCAAGATGTCTCTTCTTCTGGCTTCATTTCATTCCATGGCTTCCGACGATATTGAACGTTTCCGGTGATGCTGAAGGGCTTCCGGCGATATTGAACGTTTCTAGCGATACGCTTCCGGCAGCATCGTACGTTTTCCGTGATATTGAATGCTTCCGGTCATGTTGAATGACTCCGACGGCATCGTACGTTTTTCGTGATGTTGAATGCTTCTTGTGACAAAATTTGTTTGCATTGTGGGAGGAGTTGTGTTACTGTGATGATGGATGAAGAATTCCTCGTCTGAAGGCCTCGTCCAAATCCCCCTACAATCTAGGACGCGCCTGTCCTGAATTCCTGCCTCGGGCCCAGACACCACGTAACCTTTCTCTCACAGCCCGTGTGCCCACATATCCACTCACACACACGCGCGTGTAATCCAACAGCACTAGGGTGGCCACATGCTTGCTCGTATGCTTGACGAGGGATTCCAACAAAAGGTCTGTCGAACCTGAGATAACGGCCGATGCCCAATTCTGCCAGCGACCGTTCCCGCAAGGACCCAGCGCGAATCTTTTACCGCTGACTTTTGAGTACGAGTCAGCATAAATTGCGCACTATACCCTTTCAGCTCAGAACAAAATTTTACCACCTGACGCATAATGTATCCCGCTTGTCTGGGCCGCTAAGATGCCTGTAACTGGCTTAAATGCCAAGAGTTCTATTTTTTTCGACCCCTTTTTACCAGAAAAAAAATGGTAGACTTATTACCCACTTTTTCAAGAATATGTGGGTTGCACAAGGTGTTGTGCAGCGATCTAGATCGTTGGCTTCAAATTGAATATATTCACAAGTCTCTGTCTATCTCAGAAGAAGAAAACAAGTCAAGATACGAGGCTCGATATGGCCGTATAAATCGGCAGGAATAGACGATTTTGATGAAGATACTGAAAATTGATGAATCCTGAGTGTTCCGCTACATCGTGCCACCTTTCCACTTATCGTACGATACTAGTTAATACGAGGCATCCGCTATTTCGGAACGCGTTTCCGAAGGTGCCACTCTAATCTCAACAAGATGTTGGGAGAAAAAGAATAGCCCAATCCTTCTAGATCACATACTCAATTTACGAATGTGATGCATATTATTACTAAACACTTGCGTCAAGTCACGCCTTGGTAGATTACAAGAAAACAAATACAAATAACATTGTTCCTTGTCCAAGCAACTTTTTCCAAGCAACTTTCTTCATACTCTCTTTAAATCACCACCCGGCCCTAACCCCCCCCAAAAAAAAGGGGAAAAACCAGACTCGGGAACTCCAATACTTCGTTTATTCTTTCACTATATGTAATGTTTGGACGCCACTTGCTATCCGCAGCACTGTGTCTGCTATTGTGGTTCGGTGACAACCGTACCATTGCGCTACCTCAGCCGCCGCCCATCCCACCCCGACCATCCCCTGCAAAGCTTCAGCCGCCAGTTCCCGAAGCACCAACCACGAAACCACCGGCAAAAGAGTTTAGCACGTCAAGAAATCCAGAGTACGTTTTCCGTGGGTCGTTCTCGGACCCAGAAACAGTTGCAGCCCGAGGCGGGTGGACTCCACGTACTACGTTCGAGAATGAAGCGGCTTTTGAGTTATATAATATCCAACTTCAGAGACCTGCCGGGGCTGTCATAGATACTGCATATGTTTCAACATCCGAGTTTTTTGAAATAGCGCGCAGCTATCCCACGGCAAACAACCAATACATCTATCGTATTCGTGGCACACCGAATATGGTTGATATGTCCAGAACTTTTGGCCAATACATCAATGTTGACGAAGCGGAATTCGCTGCTCTTGGAGTGATCCGCTGGGAGCAAGTGCATGGTTGGATAAAGTCATCAGATATCGTGGATCAGTACGTTGTTGACGAATTCAGCAACCATAATTTCGAGAGGCTTTCGAAAGCAGGCAAATATACTTTGAATAAGTCCTATGATAGAAAATTCGACAATTTTAAAGCTGGAGGCGCAGCGCCCCAGCTGGCCGGATTTCCTGAAAACCACCCTGCCCGGCAACAAGAGCCCTGGAAGGCTTCCCAAAATCATGTCAAATCTCCCAAGGATTTCGCTATTGAATTCATGAAGGACCACGGCAATGCAGTAGGATGGGACAGCAACGTCAAGTTTCCATTGGCCAACAGTCCCGACATGAAAATGTCACCAAAGCAAGTGTCAGCGACTGGGGATTCCGGAGTTCATGCAACCAAAGTCACTGCCAGTCTAGGGGCGGGCGATGAGCTGTTGTCTGATTCACCCGACAAAGACAAAAAGTCAGGTGCGTCCGGCCCTGAGACGCAACATGATAAGTCCAGTAGTGGAAAAGAATCGATCCTGTGTGATCCAATAAGTAAGCGAAACGTCAACTGTATCTCTATCAAGAACGGTAAAACAGGAGAAAGCGTTACACCTGATCTCGACGGCGAGATACCTAATGCGTTGTCCCTGGATGGTGAGAAAGAACTAGCACTTCCAAAGGCAAAATCTATTGCGGTAGAAGAGCTGGAACGCATTTCTGAGAGGTTCGCGGAAGAAGAGTTCGGGCGGATGGCGACCAAGAACGGACTTGGGATTTTAACAACACGAGCCGAGAATGCCATGTCTTTCGCCAAAATCAAGGCCAAATTCGAGGGATATACGCCGCTGACACCTGTCAAGGTGAACGCAAAGCCGAGCAAGATGGGCCGGCTGGGCGGCGCTGGTCTGGCTGGTCTGGCTGGTATTGGCGTCGGCCTGTGGGTCAAAGATACAATAGATGTCTTTTCGATCAACTCAACAGCTTTGGAACGGGCTACAGTTGTGACGTCGATCGTGCCTTTTCTCGGCTGTGTGGTCCAATCTGCCTCCAATATGGATCAGGGCAGCATTAATGTAGTCGACAATTCCGTCTGCGTTATCGCTGACGCCCTCTTGATTACCCCAGCCTGGCCAGTCGGCTTGGTTTTACATGCGTTCCGGCCGATCTTGGATAAAAAATTCTGGGAGGATGCTAAAAAGTTCTGGGAATTACTTAATCATGATGATCTGTACAGACGCTATTTCAGTGAATGGATCCAATATCGCAACAAGATATTACAAACCCTCGAATCAGATGCATTCATTGAGAATGTGAAGCTTGAAGCCAAGTCACAGAAAATTGGTATTATTTTCATGGCTGCAAGAGCAGCAGGTGCTTTGCGCGCGGGCACTCTACAAGCGGCTACCACTGAAGAGGAAAGAGAGAGAATCGAGAGGTTTTCTGAATATGCGGGGTCTAATGAGCTGCATTCCAGGATGTGTAATGAATTTCTAACAAAGAAGGAGGAGCTGAAGATAAAACTTGAAGAGGACATCAACAATCACCTAGAGAAACAATTTGCGGAATTTGATTCACGGTGGTTCCACAGCTATCGCGAATTTTGGAACGACCAAAATGGATATGCATACATACCATCGGACATAGAGCCCTATTTACAAGAGATCAGGAGTCTATACGGTCGTGGCGCTCAACCCGGATTGAAGCCTGGGCCAGAGCCCTCTAGATACACGGCGCCTCTAGTCCGTAAGATAATAGATGAGATAGAAGGGCTCACCGACTGCTCTAACCATGGAGGAAACCGCACTGGGACAGGCAGTCGCTATGTATCCGGTTTGGAAGTACACATAATCTTAGTCATTTGTGCGTTCTTTGCTGACAATGAGACAGGTGATTTACAGCGACGACATCGCCCCAGTAGAAAACAGCGCCCAAGAAATTACTAATGAAAGCGCTGACATTAATTATGGTTTTGGTGGAAAGCAAGTTCTCTCCAGCACTGATCATCTCAGCCTGACACTAACTCTTAATCTATATAGGTGTGTTTGGCTCGTTCCGATCTACACCAGTCATCGCAATGAAGCTTGCACCTCTTTTAAGGTAATAGTACAAGATAAGCCCAACGCTAGCTACAAAGACTTGGCGAAGGGAGCGGGGGGTGGATTCCGTTACCTCAAGTGCCAGAAGGACCAGTTGAATAACAAGAGAGTTCACCAGGTGTCGCTGTATCGGAAGCCTAGAGACCCTATCACATTAGCGGATGTGCAGAAAAAGGGTTATGATGACTTATCTACCAATCTAAATGAAGGCCGCCAGGGTGATTATTTGCATCTCGTGTGGGGGGTATGAATTGGTTGGATAAAGGAGAATTCAGGAGAGATACTGGAGAGTTCATCATCAGCTAACTTTTTCCTCCTCCGAGTACTGGCTTTTCCCCTCTCCTGACAGCTCCTATTGTAACAGACTTCCTGACCGTCTTTCAGACTAGAATCCTAACCTGTGACCACCACGATTATCACATCTTGAACATATTTATGGTCTTTAGATTAAACTCGTGAGATGTAATGCTTTCTGCAACGCTTGAACTTTTCAACGAGCTTATTAACTAACTAAATCAGATCGCGGCCGACAATCCCATCGTCAAAGAAATCGTCTTGGTTAGATTGCCCCACGATATCTAATAGATCCGATGCTTCTTGCAGCCTGTACGTTGTCCAACATTCGAACGTTTCAACGAGCTTGTCGGATTGACCCGCGATATACGCTGCTTATGCAGAACCTGTACGTTCCGAGATTTAAGCCTTTTCAACAAGCTCGTCAGATTAACCCGCCATGTCTGATGCCTCCTGCAGCCCGTACGTCTTCTGAGAAACCTTTCAGAGAGCTCGTTAACTGACTTTCGATATCTAATGTTTTATGCAGTATACGTCTACCAAGAATTAAACCTTTACACGAGCTCGTCAGGTTGACCTACGATATCAGATGCCCATACGCCTTCCGAGACTTGAATCGTTGCATCGTCTTCGTCAGTTACCTTGCGATATATAATACCTGTACGTCTTCCGGGAACTGAACCTTTTTGACGAGCTCGTCAGCTGACTTGCGATACCAGATGCCTCTTGCAGCGCCTGTATGTTCCAAGATTTGAACCTTTCCAGCGAGCTTGTCAGATCGACCTGCGATGTCTGATTCCTCTTGCAGCATCCGTACGTCTTCCGTGATTTAAGCCTTTTCAACGAGCTCGTCAGATCGACTTGCGATATGTATACTTCAAAAGTGCCTGTACGTTCCGGAATTGAAGCCTTTTTGTTGGAATCCCTCGTCAAGGTCACGTGCCCACCCTAGCGCGCCTCTTTTATACGGCGCGCTTGGGGTCACTCACCTTCTTCTTTTTCTTCTCTCTAAGATAAGATAGTCACAAATGTATTGAAATGTTTTGTTATTGATTTGCTTCACCTCGTGGTACCAGCTACTCGAAGCACCTGTGCTTCCTACAACCTGCGATGTCCGATGCTTCCTGCAGAGCCTTGCTCTTCGCTATCTGTATCCTCATGGAAGCGTCCATCCAAATCTTTATGGAAGGCATCGCGTTTTCGCTTAACATTCTTGGACTGAGTGCTATCGACGTCGGTTTTCCATGGCCCCATCGTTTCTTGCAATAGCTTAACAATCTCAAGATGACCCTCTGCTGACGCCGCTTGGAGAGCGCTGCTATAGTAGCCGCCCTGCGCGTTGACGTCCGCTCTTTTGTCCAGCAGTAGCTTGACAATCTCAAGATGACCCATTGTTGACGCCACCTGGAGAGCGTTGCCATACTCGCCACCTTTCGCGTTGACGTCGGCCCCGTCGCCCAGTAGTAGCTCTACGATCTCTAGATGGCCGTGATATGACGCCGCCTGGAGAGCGCTGCCATACTCGCCGCCCTTCGCGTTGACGTCTGCCCCATCGCCTAGTAGTAGCTTGATAATCTCTAGAGAGCCCCTTGCTGACGCCGCCTGGAGAGCGTTGTCATGCCCGCCGCCCTGCGCGTTAACGTTTGCCCCTTTACTTAGCAATAACTTAACAATCTCTAGACAACCCTTTGCTGACGCCGCCTGGAGAGCGTTGCTAAACCTGCCGCCCTGCGCGTCAACGTCTGCCCCCTTATTTAGCAGCATCCGAACAGTCTCCAGATAGCCTCCATTTGACGCCGCCTGGAGAGCGTTGCTATACACGCCGCCCTGAGCGTTGACATCCGCCCCCTCATCCAGCAGCATCTGAACAGTCTCCAGATGACCGCCATATGACGCCGCCTGGAGAGCGTTGCTATACGCGCCGCCCTGAGCGTTGACGTCAAATCCTTTGTTAATCAGAAGTCTTGCTGTACCTGTGAGTCCGCTGAAACACGCGTAGTAGAGGATGGGGCCTAGTGGGGTGGGACTTGGGCATTCCAACCAGTGATAATCAGAGTGGTATAATTCGGTCCATCGCTCGAACGTCTCTTTTCTCAGCAAGAATTCAGCCGTTGCTCGAACTACATCTTTGGACGCCTGAGCTAAAGCCGAATGACCCGTCCAGATCGCCGCTGTCAACATTGCCGCCGGGAAATTCCGCTCCATTTCGTAGTAGCTACCGTTTATGTCTGTCAGATATGTCAGACACGTTACGGTGATGGAAATGCTGGCGGTTTTAATTTCGAACTGATCTTTTCCCAGTAAATACTCTTTAACGGAAAAGTGGGCAAGATGGAGTTCAGTCTCCTCAGCATCAACGACTGTTAACAAGCCAGGACAGTAAGCTAAAATTTCCTCCTCGCTAAACAGTCGTCGCTTGGTGTTGAAACCTCGTGGCTCATGTTCTATCTGTGTTGCTATCACTTCTTTAGCCTGTGCTACGCTGAGAGGTCGCTTAGCATGCACTATAAATTGTAAGAGCCGCATCGCATCAGTTTCACGATCTCTTGGTATGCTGTCTACCATGCGTTTGTATGTCTCTTCCAGATTTCGTGGCAAAGATGCTAAGGCTGTCTCGATAGCCGCCTCGTGAGGGCATCGAGCTAGGCTGTCCAATTGACAGAATGCCCATCTGAACCTACAGACCATTAGCGAACCATTAGCGAACCATTGGCACATAAGTTGAAGGCAGTGGGTATCTCACATCCCGTCAGCGCCGTCGCCAACCTGCCTCTGAATGCCCCCGAGAAGATCGTGGGACAGGTGTTTCCTCCGAAAGTCGGCTCGTTCAGAAAGCTGTGCCGCCACGTATGATCGTATGTCGGCGTTAACGGATTTTTTGTTAAGTGGTAAGCAGTTCTCTTTGCCAATCGCCGAGGGAATATCGCGCAAGAACTCGTGCTCTGGGCGTCCAGTACAAATCAGCTGGGTGTGGCTTAAGTCTGCGTTGGACGCCAAGGCCGTTATCCATAGGAGAAGTTCACGCCTAGTTGTCGACTCGTCTATGGCGTCCAGAACAATCACGACTTTCTCTCGAATTGCAAGCATATCGCACACTACATTTCCGAGCGTCTCTGTGGCAGGCTGATTTCGACCATCCTGGTGTGCGTGAAATAATACATCAAGGGGACCTGCAGAACCAGTCTCATGTTGGTACAGTTGAAAAGCAAGCGACCGCAGCATGCCATCTAGAGTCTGCTTTGCTGTGTCGTTAAAGTTGAAGAAGAAGCTCAAGACTAGGCGGTCGTTTTTCTTGGCAAGATAGTCTAGCAGCGTCACACTCAGGACTGTCTTTCCACATCCCGCGAGCCCATTTAGCCATAGATGTCGACGCGATCCCAAATGCCACTCCTGCAGGATCGGGCTTTCGAGAAGCCACGTGCCTGTTCCCTCGTGACGTAGCGTTCGTGCGTGATTGGCGTTAACAGACGGATCTGGAGGGCAAAGCCAGCGCTTGATCATATCCGTACGGAGATCTGATCTTATGGAACGAGTCGCAGCCTCGGTTACAATGGCCGTCTGCTGCATGTGATTCATTTGCGCCTGAACTGCTTGAGGTCAACGGTGGTTCAGATTCAAATGCGTTTTATGCGTTACATGGCAAGCGTAACACCTACGTTCGTTGAGGGCCTCCCGAATTTCAGGCGTCCTTCCCACATCCACTGTATCAAGACCCTCGAGCAGTTCATTGGCGAACGCGGCTGCTGTAGCGGCTGCATAGTTCTGCCAGCGGTCATTCTTATGCGCATCCACGTAGTCACAAATCTCTCGGATGACTAGACAAGGGAGACTGTTCATCAGACCAGCCGCCTCCATTTCGAAGCAAATGCAGTTATCGTCCAGGCGTTGCAGGATCTGTTCACGAGATATACCGTCCTTCACAACTGAGTTTCCGGAGGCGATAACACCGTAGTGGATGCGAGGCAGAGGCGTTCTTCGATCGCTTCGTGTAATTTCTTTCGTTTCATCGCAATGTACGCACACTCTGTCCTGTCCCACTGCCTTGTTTCCAACAAGCTCGGCAGCTTTGTGGACGGAGGACGGCTGAAAGAGTCTGTCGTTGTTGCTTCCCTGGTGGACAAAGGCAGCATCCCCGTCTTGCTCTTCGCAAAGCACGGGATAGTCATTCACCATCTTTGCCAATATCGCAGGCATTCGTGATCTATTCAATTGATAATTCGCCTTAAGGACCTGCAATCGTTTCAGCAGAATCTCTGGTGGGCTATCAAGCTGGCCAACTCGCTCGAAAGTCCCATCGCTTCGTTGCTTCCCGAGGTCATACTGGACTACACCAGCGCTAGTGCCAGCAGGATGACTGACTACAACATCGCCAAGCCGGATGTCATGATTTGGTCTGGGAACACCGGCCCCAATGCCCACCAGAAGACCAAATCGAATATGTGGAAGAGAGCTGATCATGCTCCACGCCGTCGATGCCGCAGACACTGTGCCATAGCGCCCAGCAGCCAGCGATGCGACGACAATATTGTGCCCTTTGATGCGGCCCCAAGTATAGGAATTCCTGTCTTTTTCGTGCTTGGTGAAGTTGAGTGGCGTTTCGTGCTCGTCGTCAAGCACAGCGATAGCTGCCGTCAGCTCCCTTTCAAGTGCGGTGATCCAGCCGATCGTGTACTGCTTAGGGTCCGAAAGTTGCACAGTTGGTGTCATAATGTCTAGCTGTACATGTGTCGCTCCTGTCGGGCGTCGCAGTATACGGGGTTTGGTCGATTAGACGTTGGGCAGCCACGTATTGAAGTTTGATTGGGGAGCACTGTTCACCACGTATTCGATTAGCACAACGCACAAAGAGGAGTCGAAATACAAGCTTTCTGTGCTCTTGCCTTCCGCGCAACTATGCAAGCGTAATGAGATTGTTTGGAGAGGGTTGTAAGGCGCCACGGGCCAAACTCCCGTTTGGTTGGGTACCGACGCTTCCATGTTTATGGCGATGTGGCAGTCTGCCTGGTGAGGAGCATTGATTGGCAGGCGAAGCACACGCATGCATAAGCCTTGCTGCGGCTGAGGTCAACCCGGCATTTCGCGTCGCGCACGTCGTTTCCGCCCTGTTTCTGAAGCGCGTTTTGTCTTTGGATTTGTAATTATGGTGCCATCTCTGCAATAGGACGAATACTTTCGTGCTGAGCACATTGAGGTGTTGTGATAAAAGCGACGCGGGTTGCCTCGGTACAGCGGAGTGACGAGACTAGCCATCGGACTACGTGATACTACAGAATCCTATAGGCTACCCTGCAGACATTGTGGTTGTCTAAATTCTCAGCTGTACTTTGCGTTCACGAAGGACAAGGTGCTAGATTTGATAACCTGAGAGTTTCAACAGTATCGCTGGATTTATATATTGCATGGTTAACACCTGTAATGCGGGCAACTGCAAAGCAACGTAACTGATTACCAAAATTTGGACAAGAAAACACGACTTTGCCGGATGCAAGTCCATGCGTCAATGTCTGACGAAGTGTTTTTCACAGCGTTGCTAAGCCAGATTGTGCCGGTTCTTACAGGACCTTTTGCGAGACTTATACATGTATATACTCTGATGATAGTGAAGGGGGATTGACTTGTGTGTGCGGTTCCGGTCCCGGTCCAGCGTTGACAATAATAGGGGCTCGCCCGCAACTCGTCACCCAGCGCACCAACAGGCACGAAACCTGGCGCAAACGACTCGCAAAGACGCCGCGCACACGATGCAGTGAAAAGAATTACGAAATAAGGCACTCCCGGCGCGGCCGGCAACTCTGCGGCGGGCAGCGCACAAAATGCCGGCGGGATAACAATGCGCAACTGACCAGCAGGAAGACAGCCAGGCCACCCATACTGGAACTAACGAGGCTCAAATCCCGTCGCAGTCTCTTAAAAAAACCGGCAGAGTGATACAAGATTAGACCATTGGCTACAATTTTAGATCTTGTTCGAAGCACAGGAGCTTTTGATATGACGTCAAAAGGTTCTTGCACGAAGCAATAGGTGAAGCAAAGTATTCAATTCAATTAGGTCTGTCTAAGGGAGAAGAATAAGGGAAAGAGGAATGCCACCGAGCGCGCCGCTTTTATACGGCGCCGTCACTTTTAAACAACTACTTATAGATAGTTTTCGGTAGGTCTGGGGTGGAATTCTAGTCATTTAGATAATTGATTAAGATAATATGAGGGAATTGTTATATTTCCCGATTCTATTTATCTGGCGTTAATAAAGTCAACAATAAGCTTAGGTGTGTTATCGTAAACATATTCAATGCAGACAACATAATCACACGCGTGCAAGGACAAATAGAGGGGTGTGTAGTCATGATCATGTTGTTAATCTATTTCAGCCTACTCAACCACTAATTACTTTCTCTACTTTTATTAAACTACACTTTTCACGTTAACAATACACCACCGCAAACCTTTCAGATTGTTTCCCGCGTAAATTGCCACCGCCACGGTACTTGCCAGCCCCATACACAACCTATCTTACTTTCCACGAAAAAGTCCCATCTCCTTATTGCTAGTCAGAGGATGCTCTTGCTCTCAGAGAAGCATCCACTTTGTCGCGTACCTTTTTCGCCTGCGTGGAATTGTACAAAATAGATGAAAAGATGGTGCTGGAATCACCAGACTCCGACTTGAAGTCAATAGTTTGATCCTCGTTTATGATGATCCTAGTGCAATTGGTCTCGTTGTCTGTTCTTAAAATGTGTTGTTTGAAGCCCTCCGTCTTTTCCTTGTTAATATTTTCGTTGCCGACGAGAAAAAGCGTGGATAGGGCGGCACCCTCGACGACTATACCCCCGATCACTAAATTTGCACTCCAGATGGCCGCACTGTAGGAGAAATAACTCTCCTCGCATATGACAGCATTCAACACGGCACATGCTATTATTTCGGGGCCCAACACACCGAAAGCTATGATTCCAAAGGCCGCCAATGCAATAGCACCAGATACACCCAGCGTGTGCTCGTCAACAAAATCGAAGTATTTGCGAAAGTTATTTGGATTCGAAAGATACATAGTATCATGTTCTTCGTTAAGCCAGTAAACCATCCACCAGTTTTTCCCAGTAGTTGTAAGCCCAGTCTCATAGTGTACTTTCATATCCTCTGGCGCTGTTGTGTTTCCTGGCTGGATTACATCCCAATGATGAACGTCTCTGTACATGTTGCTGTACTTGTGATTGACCCAGACATCACGAAGTGGCTTAGGTCTGTTATTGTAAACCTGAACGCATGCTGTGCGTTGTACTGTTCCGCTGCATCGTGCCACCTTTTCCCACTATCGTACGATTCTAGCTAAAACGAGGCATCAGTCATTTCCGAAGGTGCTACTCTAATCTGAACAAAACTACACAGCAACACCAAGGAATTCAATATCACGGCCTGCCGCAGGCAGGCCAATTGCTTCAATTATCATATCGTCCGCCGCTTCCGTCCACGGCACAGGGCATAAGGCGTATGCGAGCAAGCGTACGGCGCAGCCTCACACGGGCAGAAATCGAAGGGCAGGATCCCATGACGCAACGTGGGCGTAGGTAGGGGCCGCGGCAGATCTCGCAGCCACTCAAGAGCAGGCGTGAATACTAGGGCAATTGAATCATTAGTTAGACAGGCAGGGGAGAACACAGCTTTATCGCTGTCTGTGGCCACTGACGAGGCCACTGACGAGGCCACTGACGAGACTTGCCGCGAGATTTGTTGGAATTGATAAGAGAGGTTTAAATTTGTTTGCATTGATGGCAGGCGCTGTGTTACAATGATGATAGAGGAAGAATTTCTCGTCTGACGGCTCTGTCCAAATCCCCCTAAAAATATCCTACAATCTGAGACGCCCTAGTCCCAGATTCCTGCCTCAGGCCCAGAGGCCACGTAACCTTTCTCTCACGTCACCACATCCGCTCCACCCACACACACACACGCGTGTAATCCATCAAGCTTATGGTCGCAACGCCTAGATAGATAGCCCGGAATAAGTAGTCGGACGGGTCAATGTGAACACATTCAATGAAAGCACCGGAAATCGCGTTTTTGAGCGAATTGGCCCTTGCCCGGGCTCGCGCTGCTGAAAATTTCGTCAAATGCCGTAGCATCCAGACGCGTTTGGTGAGAAGGGTAGGATTCCAGGAATATGCGTGTTTTACGCGGTAGGATGGGGCAGCTCATACTCTAGGCCAAAACAGGCTAGATGTGGATTACAGCGTTTTCTAGCGTATTTTCTTACAGCTCCCATTAGGGACACTCGAGCAGAATGGCTAGGGAGAAAAGACTGCAGATAGGATCCAATACTTTTATTGGCAGAGTCCTGAGTCTGGACGGGTGTTTTGGACGATGGAAGGGCCGAGGACAGCATCAAGATTAGATAAACGCATGTAACCTGCCATTGCCCTTGTCACTGTATTCGCTCCGTATTTATGGTAATGCAACGCCTCGGCTATCCTACGTACGCTAGTGTTTCGCACACGTCGACTTAGCTCCTCCGGTCTCGGCCCGATACTTTTCTCCCTTCCTTATCTTATGGGGAAAGACTAACATCTGCGGCCCGCCAATGGAATAGGTAAATTAGTGTTTTGTCTCGTAACGGTCGGCCATATAAGCTTACAGGTGCGCTATCATCTCGATTGAACCATCTGGCATATGTTCTGCCACTAGTGCAAAGTAATTGGAATAAGACTCTTGGGCGAGCAAGGTATGAAAACGGTCACGCCCTTTTGTGGCTATGTCACTAGCGAAGAGGAGGACTGCTGCTGCGGAATTTAACAATATTCATAGGATATGCTGCAAAAAATGCAGTCAGGGTTGATTTGTCCTCAGATATGGCATTTAGGCAGTATAAGGACGAATTTTAGTAACTGGATCCACAAGTCTATAGTCTACGTTGCTCATTTTCTAGTGCGCGCTCTTGGTGAGACTGTCACGGGAAAGTATGAGCCTATTTGAGACGTAGTATCCACATGAAATGTGAACGCCATATAGCCTCAAACACACATATCGCCACAGCGGCCCACAGTTTGAGCACGATCTGTGGATCACCCAGGGTTACCTATAGATCTGTGGAATGAAATTATTACCCTTCGATCCTCGGGAATCCCAGAATTCTGTTGGAATTCACAGGAGAGGTTCAAATTTGTTTGCATTGTTGGGACCAGCTGTGTTACTTGGATGATGGATGCCGAATCCCCCGTCTGACGGCCTCGTCCAAATCCCCCTATAAATACCCCTATAATCTGAGACACTTCCGTCCTGAATTCCTGCCTTAGGCCCAGAGGCCACGTAACCTTTCTGGCTCAGCCCGTGTATCCACGCATCCGGTCCACACACACCCGTGTAATCCAACACACCCCCTTAGATAGGCCACATCGTGGGTTATCTACAGCATCAAATCCCAGTATTCCTTGTTGTTTTCCTGGTATCAGGATCAATTTCAGGTTCAAATTCAGGAATTCCTTGCTGCTGTCTTCAGCATCGTATTCAGGAATTCCGTAGATTCCTGGTATCAGGATCAAATTCTGGTATTTTCATCAGGTATTTTCATCAGCTTGCGTAGGGCCTCTGGGTCGTCGTCAATCTTGGTCTCCGGGTCGCTAACCTCGAGAGCCTCATGAATCATTTTCCCTAGGAAGGTTGCCTATTTTGATCATCTAGATAGCTAGTCATAGAGTCTCAAGGTCTCTTATCCTAGTTGAGTTGCCTTGTACGGCTGCCACTAGCATCTTGCTGGAATTCAGTCTTTTCAGAAGAACCTTATCTCGGGCATCCTCAAGCTGCTGCTCTAGGGATATCCGATATCTGATATCTTCCATGTGTAATTGATCAATAAATGCGGCATGTTTAACCTTCGGGAGTGACTTCG